>WSXT02183930.1:0-20764 GCA_011762715.2 Neuroterus valhalla | reverse complement strand
GACAAGAAATTAAAGAATTATTAGCCTCACATGTTGCTGTTCCATAATTACGGACCACATGAAACAATGAATGTTCCGGAGCATGGAACACTGAATATACTGTTCCATAAATACGGACTATCAAAAAATTTGTGCACCTATTAAAAAACACCTTAATAAAAAATAAATACTTTATTAAACTACTTGAAATTCGTTATCAGTAGGTGAATGAAAAGTCAAGTTCTTGATTAACATGTTTCAAGTATCTTTCAATCATATGTATATAGCTTAAAAAGTTAAAACCATAGCAATAGCACACGTCACTGTTTCACTCCAAAAGACCGTTTTTTTCATGCAACCTGACACGGGCATTTCATCTATTTTTCTTCTCTGCATTTTTAGATAATTAAAGAAATAAATTAATCTAATAAATAAATTAGTTGTTAAAAATTATAAATAGGATATTATGAATACTGAATCAGTTAAAAATTAATTGTAATTTAGAATATTATCAAATGTTCCATAAACTAGGACAATGTTCCATAATATGGACTTTTACCTTATGGAGTTGTAAACGTTTTCTGATTGAGAATCATTCCACTTCAAATAATTACAATTTGAATTTGACCTTTTTTCCCAATTTTCTTATGAAAAAAAGCATTTCTCAATTCTTCCAATTGAGAATAACTCAAATTCCATATTTATTAAGTTCATCTCAAAATATTTATTTTTGAGGATTCTCAGCATAGTATTAGTTCATTGGATGGCATAAACTTGGAATTAATAAAATTGTAAGTATTATTTTGAGACCTTTAAATGCAAAATTTTAAATTTTGAATGATCCGATTTGGAAACATTCAGTCTCAGTATTAATGATCAATCATCAACGAAAAGATGGAACAATTCGTTAGACTCGTTGTTCTGAACTTTATATATTAAACACAAAATAAATTAATAAATAACATCGAAACCATTATAAATTTATTTTGTGTCGAAACTAAGTATTATGTACGATTGTAGGTTAGTCCATGAGTCTACAATATTCCATTAAATTTGTACAATAATACGGGTTTTTTACTGGAAATGTTATTTTGAATGGAAATAATTTCACTCAAAGAATTAAACAGGTTCAGGTTTGTTTGTATTCTTCGTAATTTTCTAAGAAAAATGCAACGGTTTATTGTTTACATATTGCTTTCTTCTTCTATTACTTTAGTTAAATTATAGAATAAATGAAATACAAGAATTTCGGATTTATAATTATTTTATATATTAATTTATAAATTTCGTAAGAATGAAAAGAATGATCGCTCGCATAGCGAGCTTGTTTCTCTTCTAGAAGTAACCAAATTTTGCACTTAACCTTTCATTTTCTTTTTGAATTGCTGAAAATAAATTAAAAACAATTGAATCTGCTGCACGAAGGCTAAACCGTCCGTTCATGATTACTCAAGCATTTCGTGCATGACGATAACTGATGGGTCATTCGTGTTCCACGACTTTGAATCAATTGTAATTTGGAATTGAAATAAAAATTAATTTGAAAATAATTTTCATACCATCCTATGTTCCTAAATGCTGTTATTACTACCAATAATTTTAAGGCAATCCTTCTCCAAATTATTCTTTAAACATTTTAAGCATATGAAGATTCTTATACAAGTGTTAATTAACAAAAAAATAGAAAACCTAATTAAGGATCGCTACCTGGAGCTAATTTTCTAAGTATGTGATATTCGAACCTTGAAAATTTGAGATAATTTATCCATAATCACCTAGCTATTGGAGTTGATACCTTTCTACCCAAATCCAAAAACTTAACGTTTCGAAAGATATCTTTAATTTTTAGTGTAACCGGATTGCATTTCTTATCCGAATTTGCAGCCGAGCCTGCTCCTTTTCTTGATTAGTGGAATTCAGAGATAAACTTCAACACCTATTTTGGCATCAAATCGACAATACTTCAGCTCGGAAGTGGGCTTTCGTTCCATCTCTAAATATGATGATTTCGATGTTACATATTGTTTTTTCACTATTCTGGAAAATTTCGATTTTGTTGGTTTTCATTTTTCAAAATAGGATTCTCAGGCATGGATTTACCTATAGGACAACATGGGCACTTCCCCAGGGTGGCTAATTTCGGACCAAAAAAATAAAATAAAATAAAAAACAATGAAAAAAAAATAGTGATGAAAATACGGTATCCGAGAATTAAAATCTTTTTCTAAAGATCAAAGTCAGACTTGGGGTTACTCTTACTACCGCCGTGATGAAATATTAAATAAATTGCTTCGCTTTTATGGTCAGTCCCAAAAAAAGGCGGCATTTTTCATTTTCGCCCAAGGGCGAAAAATTCCCAAATCGGGCCCTGAGGATACTCTCTGAATTGGAATGATTGAGATTCCACTGATTTCCAGTCAAAATCCTTACTGAATAAAATGAATGGACCATTTTTGGCTGATTAAAACAGTGAGATCGCGTTGTTGAATAGCGAAAATTCTTACTGATTTGAATCAGCGACGTGTTTCTCACTGATTCAAATTCAGAAAAACCTTTTTTTAGCTGTATCTATTATTGTATCGAAGTAAAGCATTTTATCCATTTAAATCTTCGAACATCATCAATAAATCATAATCAATAAATGATCTATATTGTATAATAAATTTTAATACTTAATTTGATCGATTCTTACTTAAAGGAACCATGAATTCCAAAGCATTTCCGAGTAGGGGGAGAACAGTTGGTCCTGGAATTTTGTTCACTAATCTCCCCATTCTTCCATAGTGAATTGCACAATGATATAGTAATAATCCTAATGTTAAAAGCACTAATATGGTGCTTAGCAACATTTTTGGAAATCGCAATAGACACTTTTCAAATTATATATGCAGAGAATCAGACATAAATATCAAGAAATATTAACACTTCCACATTCCATTCATTTCGAAGCGTTGTACAAGCTGATAATAGAAAAATCCACTCGCACCGATCCGACACTATCCAGAAATGCAATGCCAGGGAACTAAGGCTGCATTTATCTGAAATGCCACTCACTATATAGTAAATGCAGCTTATATTTTTCCTGCTGGCTCTGTAGTTTACGTTTATATCGGTAATAATGAATGATAAGCAGGATTTTCATCTTCTTATATTTTTTCTAACTCATGCATGGTCACACATGAAAGATCAACGTGCCCCCCCCCCCCTCCCTCCTTCTCCTCACAATGGAACCAAATAAGGTGTCCGTGGACGAATTAACTAAGGCGAAACTTTTTGAGCGATTTCAATTTTTTCTTTAGATTAGAGCATATAAAAATTTCGATAATATATTTACCTCGCGCTACGCGCTCGGTTTGCTTTTCACCTCGCGCTTCGCGCTTGGCTTCATACATGCTTGATTCAGTTCACAATGCATGTAATGCATACACAGAATCGCAAATTTCGCAAAACTGCTGAAAACCTCTACTTCTATGAAAACTTCTCTACTTCTATTTTTTTTATATTTTTGATGAAAATTTTTGTTTATTTTTAGTTTACTTAAGGCTCTACTGGCCTTAAGGAACACATTCTCATTACATTACTCGCCACTAATATTTACATCTCGCATAGTTTGGCTAGCAAATTGAATTTTACATGGTTTAAAAAGCGTTATCACGATTAAAACAAAACAAAAATATACACATTATTGGAAAAAATTTCATGTAAAACTTGTAGAACGAAGAACAATTTTTCTTTTAATTCTGTCTTCCTGTCTCTTATTGTTTAGCTTGAAGATGGTATTTTTTTGTTCGTAAGTGCGTTATCGCGAGTAGAACGAAAGCTATTCTTCTCATCGAAAGATAGTCGATAGTAAATTTGAAGATTTTTCGCATAGTTTTGCTCAAAAATGGAATTTTTCAGTTTTGGTAACATTTTTCACGATATTAATGAAAAAATACACATCTTATGAAAAAATGATAAATATAAAAATTTATAGGTTTTTTTTAAAATGAATAATTTTTGTTCTAACATTTTTCGCACCTTGCATAGTTTGGCCAAAAAATGAATCTTTCTATTTTTCATTCATTTTTTACCTACTACAAGAAACCGTACTTATAATTTTTGAGTCTTGGAAAAAAAAATCCAAAAAAAATTTCAAAATGCTGCCCCTCTTTTATTTTTGATCCGAAACAGCTGGTTAACGAACTCGACTTGTATTTTTGGTCCCTGAAAATGGGTGCCAAAGCATGATCGAATATGATCATTCTCTCGAAAGCTATCGAGTTCACAGATATTTTTTTGTGCGATCAAAAACGGAATTTTCGATTTTTTGAGAAAATTCAAAAAGTGGTATTCACCATATTGTAGGGCTCTCAAGAAGAAACATTTTTTCTTTCTGACCTTCTTTTCAATCATGCGTTATTTGGCTGAAAATTCTCATTTTCTTTTACATTTGTGCATTTTGAAAATGCCAAAACTCTGGCAATTTTGCTTTTATCAAAAAAAGTCATGGAGATAAATTGTTTCATTTTTTACCTACTACAAGAAACCGTACTTCTAATTTTTGAGTCTTGGAAAAAAAGTCCAAAAAAATGCTCAAAATTTTCTCCCTCTTTCATTTTTCATCCAAAATAGCTGGTTAACGAACTCAGGCTGTCTTTTTGGTCCCTCGAAATGTGTACCAAAGGGCAATCCAATCCGATTATTCTTTCGAAGGTTATCGAGTACACAGACTACAGACTACAGACTACAGACTACAGACTACAGACAGACAGACACCTTCGTAAAAACAATTTTTTCTGACCAGGGGGTCTCAAAACGTGGAGATTTAATCTAATCTGCGAAAGTCAATTTTCACATAAATCCAATACCTTCTCATTCAGAATGAGAATGTCAAAATTTGAAAATGCCATTTTGTGGGAATGTATCCAATTTATGCAAAAGTACATAGAATAATTGAAGGAACTTGTTTTACACGATGTCTAGCAGTATCAATATTAAAAGGATTTCTTTCAATTTTTATAAAGAAATTATTGAACAAGTGTAAGATTTTTAGTAAAAATGATATATAGCTACTACAGTTGTGTGTTCCTTCGTAAAAATCTGAAGAAAAAAAATTTCGATATGACTTTCAGGAAAATCGAAACCATTCGTTGTTTATTGGACCAAATTTTAAGAAAAAATGCCTAAATTTGTCATTTTCAAATAGATTTGTTTCGTTTTTTCAATAGAAAGGACAAGAGATATTTTGCCTATAACTTTTTCGTGCGACTATTTGATTCCAGACATTGAACGTTAATAATTTGAACAAAATCATATAATAAGAGCATGATATTGTCGTTTTTCAGTAGAAAGAATTCGTTTCTTTTCAAACTACATCAGATAGGTTGAAAATACCTTTTGATATAATACTTGGTTACATACAAAATCATTTCTTTTTGTGTAAACAAATTAAATACACAAATTCATTCTTTTTTAATTGTTGCATCAACTTCAAATTATGTCTCAGATAATAATTTTACTATGACAATCGTTTGTTCTTATAACATAAATTATCATATCTACCTTACTCTTTAGTTGAATATATTCATATCATAGGTCGATTGCTCTGACACTCTCAGATGATTGGTCTCTACCCAAGGAATTTTTTATGTTCTTGCATCAACTGTGAATTATGTGTCCGAAACAAGTTTCACTTTATACGTCTCGAACTACGGAATCTTCAAGATACTTGCAATACTATGAAAAACCAATTTTTAAAACAATCCAAAGTGCTAAACAAGAAAGTAATAAATATTTTCAGAAACTCTACGGAAAGTTTTAGGATCTAAGTGGTCCAAAATAAACCTACCGAATTTTATCCAGGGCCGGTTTTGGGGGTGGCGAAACTGTGCGACCGCACAGGGCCTCGCGCTTTGAGGGGCCTCGCGCTCAAATTTGAACTCGGAAAATTCGGTTTATACATTGTTATCGCGTTGGCAATGGACGTTTGAGTGCATTAGATTGGCAGCATTTTTCGAAGGTTCCCACTATACGAAGATTTTACAACAAAACGATATATATATGTTGAAAAATAATTAAACTTTTTGACGTGGAACCGGATTCCAGCTCCAACTCCGTTATTGGTTACACGAGCACGTGCTTGTATCAAATTATATTTATAAAACATGCATGATTTCAGGCCTTTTCGACCCCTATAAAGCGGGGCCAGAACACTACTTCTAACTCTCTAGGGAGTGAAAAGTGACGTCACAAATGAATAATGAAAACTATACATGTACAAGCTCGCATTTTACGATAATCAGCCCACTCACCGCAGAGACAGTGAGGAAATTTTGGTTGCAGATGATAGAATTTTACGGTAATTTTTTGGGAAGTTACCACATGTAACTAATAACATACTGTAAATTACCGAAAATTCCCGAAAATTTATGGACATTTTCAAATTGAATTTCGGGTTATTCATCCTAAGCTACCATAAATTACCTGTGAGATTACTATAAATTACCCAAAATTTTCATAAATTTCCGGAAAGTTTTTAAATCGAATTTTGGTTCATTTATGGTAAGTTATCACATTTCCCTGTCAAATCACCATAAATGACCGGAAATTTCCATGAATTTCCTTAAATTCTTCCAAATTTTAAAACTGAATCCTGGGTAATTTATCCTAAGTTACCATAAATTACCTGTGAGATAAATTACCCAAAATTCTCATAAAATTCCGAAAATCTTCAATCAAATTTTGGGATTAGTTATGGTAAGTTACCATATTTTTACATTCTCATCAGGGAAGATATAAGATTTGTGTAAAATTAGACCTCCCCCCCCGCCCCTTTTTGTCAAATGTCCACGTTTTGAGACCCCCTGAATCCAAAAACAGGTTTTTACGAATGAGTCTGTCTGTCTTTCTGTATGTATGTATGTATATATGTATGTATATATGTATATATGTATGTATATATGTATGTATTTATGTATGTATGTATGTATCTATGTATGTATGTATCTATGTATATATGGCTTGGTAGCACGCTAACTTTTGAAAAAAATAATCCACTTGACTGGCCTCTAGTACACTCTTTTAGTGTCAGAAACTGAAGGTCAAGTTCGTAAGCCAGTTATTTTGGATGCAAATTCGAAAAGTTGAAGCAGTTTGAAAATTTTTGAGACAATTTTTTCCAAGACTCAGAAATCGTAAGTGCGGCTTTCTGTAGTAGGTAATAATTGGATCAATTTGTCCTCATGATTCTTTTTCTGAAAACAAAATTGTGAGAGTTATAGCATTTTCAAAATTCGGAAATATAATCCGAAATGAGAATCTTCAACCAAACAACGCTAGTCATAAAAAAGACTTAGAAGGAAAAAATGTTTCATCTTGAAAGCCCTACAAGATGACCGTAACAACTTTTTGAATTTTCTCAAAAAATCAAAAATTCAAATTTTGGTCTAACTATGCAAAGTACAGGAAAATATAAATGAACCGAAATTGTGCACCAGAAGAAGATCAACAAATTTTCCTAATATTTACTTTTTGATAATTCAAGTAGTTTTTGCTTCATTCTTGAAAAATCATATTAAAAATGAAAAAATTTAATATGGACAACGGATACAAGCTCTGGAAGCAACAAATAACACAAGTTCTTCAGAACTTTTTCGACTTGTGTACGTTCTCAGTACTCGTTAGAAAATTCTCTCTTCTCACCTTTCTCAAATTTATTTGAATTTTGTAATTTTTTTGTACAATTTTTTCTTCGATGTTGAAGTTTGGATAATGTAAGATAATCATAAGGAGCAAGGATAGAATTTTACCAACTCAAATTACCGTCAAGCTTTTCAAATTAGAATATTCCACATTAGTAGAGCATTCGAGGTTCAACGTTGAAGCTTCAAAATAGGAGATTCTTGGATAAGAAACATTTAAAAATAAGAATTTCCAAATCATGGTTTAAAATAGCTTTTGAAAATGGAATATCAGTGATATGTGCAATTTATAATGGAATTTTTCTAAATTATACACCTTTAAAATAGAATGTCAAAAAATGAATAACTAAAATTTAAAATCAGGCTCGAAAGAAAAAAATTTCGTGCACGCTTCTTGCAAAAACAGTTTTCCACAATTATCAATACCTTGCATCAGCATTGTGTAATACATGATTCCGCATTTATCCCATGATTCAGGGACACACTTTAACATTCACACACGCATCAAAGGCATTTTGTCGTGAACCACGTTTCAACTTAACTCGATTCAACCTATTAACTCCAGTTTTGAATTATCAAAGGTATAGCAGCAAATATACTTATACAAAAACATAAACTATGCTGGATTAAAATGTAACGTAAATAATACAGTTTTCTATTACATACAATTTTTTGTGATTATATTGTATTCTAAACATACTAATTTCATTCCCTACGTTCTTGAGAAGCAAATCTAGGAATCGATTTGAATTTCACTCGGACTGGATGTTTGGGTCTCATGACTAAATCTTGAATTACGACAACCTCATGAGCCCGATCGACTGCTTCTAATTCGAAATGATATAGCAAGTGAGCTATCACAGTTTTCAGTTCCAGAATGGCAAACTTCTGGCCTGCAATATATAAATAAAAAATTATGAATACATATAAAATCAAGCTGAAATAAAAAAATTATATTTATATTCATATTCAAATACCAAACATGTTAATGGGCTATAGAATTTTACTTAGGAGTGCTTAAGAAGAGGCTGGAAAGACAGGTCGAAGAAAAGGAAAGCATACCACAAAACCAAAAGGATTTTAGAAGAGGGATGAAAACTGCAGATAACATTCACATGCCAAAAAGAAGAAAGAAAGTGGAAAAGAGGGAAACTATGTGCACTGTTCTTGTGAATTTCAAAGCAGCGGTTGACTCCAGGTTACTTTGTAACCTTTTTCTAATAGAAAGTTGCTAAAAACAATGATAAATTGTTTAAACAATTGAAATAAACATCTATTTATCAGCAAAAAGTTGTATTTCAGACAATCTGGGTTTAAAAACCGCAAAGAAATCATAATTGAGCTGCCGGATCGAATAAGGGCACATAAAATTTTTTGGTCCGAGCGCAAACGGATCCTGGCAATGTAAAAACTAAAAATTTATAAATATTTTTTGATATTATGCAAGCAAAGTAAATACTTAAAATAAATATAAAAAAAAGGAAAGTTCAAAAAAATTTTCAAAGGGAATGAGAAGACATTGCGCTCGGGCCGAAACATTATATGTGCCCTTATTCGATCAAGCAGCTCAATTAGCGCCAAAAACTCGAAAAACTCATTTTTTTACTCATGGGGTTTTTTTGGGACCCTCTAAAACAGACTTACGGGGGTGATATTTGAAAAGTAATATTTTATTCACATTCCGTGACTAATTGTGAAGAGAAATGGTGAATTTCAAACTCTTTCCACCTCATATTGGGAATTCTGAATAAAATTTACAAAAGTCTTTTTTTCTTATGGGCAATACGCGTTTAACTTCATGGGGCTTGCGCCACCTCTAAATATTATTTCTTCAAAATAAAAAGTGTGTTTTTCTTTTGTAGATTGGAACGAATTTCCGGGCATTTGCATCAAAATTCGCAAAAAAAATTTTGGGATCTTCGGCATTCGAAAGTGTAGCTACATATATTCAATAAAGAAATTAAAATTAAATGAGAGGCATCAGACAGTTATGTCCACTTCTTCAAAACGAAAACCCGTCGCTAAGCTTTGAGCTCTTTCCAATCTTCTAGACCGAAAACTGAAGCTACACCTATTCAATAAAAAGGATTGTTCATTGTCGCACAACAAAAAAAGACCAAGAGGCCTTCAACAATTATTTTCTTTTTCCCATTCTTCTCGAGTTTCAAATGTGTCATGCAAGCAAGGGGAAGAGAACGGCAGGGAATACAGGAAGGGGCAAGGGCAAAGCAAAAAGAGGAAAGATGAGAAAAATTTCAGCGTCAAGGTACAGCAGATGGTATAAAATAGTGAAGAGTGGGGCCTCCTATTATACTAGGAGAGGGAGTAGCTGTAGGTGTTGAATAAACAAAGAGGAGAATCTGTGTAGAGCGTGTAGTTATCAGCAGGAATTATCGTCGCACGTGTCAGAGAAGTGTACAAGGAACAAAGTGGGAAGAGAGAGTATGAAAGAGTGAGAGGGGGGGGGGGAGTAGAGCAATAAAGTAGTGTTGCGTAATATGGCAACAATTTTTAGATTGGAAATGGTAAGAGAAAACGGAAGCCCAGGACAAGGCCGCAAGCGTCTAGGATTGAGTAGAGTTCGAGACGATATGTTAAAATTTAAAAATAGTTGATAAGGTAATATATACTGACTCTAGATGAGCAAAGCATGTAATAGTTTTGTCAATACTCTCAAACACGTAAAAAAGATGATGTAAACAAATGAACAAATGAGAAACAAATGAGATTATGATTATCATCCAGTGAATAATTATTTGATGCTGCATTTCTCACCAATGCAATTCCGTTGACCTCCGCTGAACGGCACGTAGGAAAATGGGTGCCTTTTTGTAATTTCTTCGGGTAGAAATCTGTCAGGATCAAATTTTTCAGGATTTGGCCAGAAATTTGGATCTCTGTGCAGGTCGTAAATATACAAGTGGACATTGGAACCAGCTGGTATTAAATAATCTTCTGTAATGGTACATGAAAACATTTCAAGATTATCAAATGCGCGAAAAGAGAGCTAGAATATTCCGAAAATTTTTAGAATAATTGAAGAGAGTTCCTGTTTGTATTATTTCTCGTCTAAAATTGAGAAGTTTTATCTGTATTCAAAAGAAAATCAGATAATTCTTTCCTGATTTATCATTTCCATCTTGTGATTAAATAAAAACATTACAAATTGATATAAGATATATTTCTTCCTGGAAAGATGAAATCCACAAAAAATGAAATGAGACTGGATAAAGTCTTGAACTTACTCATTTCGCCGTTCCATTTTTTCCAAAAAATTATGGGACACTATGAGCCTTTTTTTTCTAAATTCAATGTTATGGTATATTTCCGGAGACAACAATTTTCAGATCCATTTTTACGACATGATTCTAACCTTTACGTGATTAAGGGAGTATAGTGAATAAGACTAATAAAAATCAGAAATACTTGTAATTTTAACAGAATGCGTGTTATAGCTTACTTGAGCTACGGTCAGTGGCGTAGCTACGATTTAAGGAGCCCTGGTTTGACTCATGGGAAGGGGACACTGAAGAATAAATTTACTTGCAAAACCTCAACTTTCGGAGGGCCCTAAGGAATCTAACCACCCAGAGCAGTGGTAGCTATACACCACTGACTATGGTTCAAGTTTCGTGACCCTTCAGAACCTCAAACTCGAGAAATCAATTATTGAAAATAACATGTGTTACGAATAAATTTGAGATATAAATTATTTAATATCTTTTGACACAGGTTCGTAATGATAATTTTGAAAGTACCGATGGGTTTCTTCCTTTTCTACGAATCTCAGAACGTTATTGCTTCATCATTAAATGATTGAAATTTCATATTATTTCAAAAAAACATGCATTTTTAGATTATGAAATGATAAATTTTCAAGATTTTCGTCTTACCCCAGTACGGGTTCCGTTTTGTCACACGCTCGGGGCAAAACGGGACAAGGGCACATTTTTCCATAAACATTTTTATGCTTCAAGTCATTTGGTTTTCACGAAGCTCAAACATAGCGGTTTACAGAATTCAAATAACAACTCACATTTTGGCATATTACTACAGATAGCGGGTTATTTAATTATAAATAATATTATATATATATATTTAATATAATATATATATTTTTCAAATATATATTATTATAACAGATTATAATAATATTATTATTTCTTGAATAAGTGTGAAAAAATAATTAAACAGAGTTTCCCATACTCTTATTTGATAAATACTAAAAAATATAAAGCTAGCAAAAAAACACAACTTTTTTGTGCAGATTTGTTCAAAGTCACCAAAGTTTTAAGTATTGTAGAAAGAAAATATTCTTACTCAGTTGCAGATCCTCTCGGATAAGACGAGTTATTGCAGGAACACTGGGGTATAACCTTAATGATTCTTTGATGCACCGATCCAAGTAATTGAAACGATTTACTTCTGTCATTCCTATTCTTCCTCCAGTTTCCTCCAGTACTTCACAAATTTCAGTTCTCGCCAATGCCTATGTAATTAATGAAATTATTCCTTACTCTGTCGATTTTACTTCCTACGAAAATTGCTTTAAAAATTTTGTATCCGAAAAGTAACTTTTTGTCTATAATAGAAGATAGTAAGTTTTGAAAGTATTAAAAGTTATCGTTATTAACACTAATCGTACCTGAATATCTTTATGTTCTGCTAATAGTGCTATGGAAAAGATTAGACCCATGGCTGTCGTGTCGTGTCCCTAAAAAAAAGGCAGTTTTCTCTTATGCATGCATTTTAAGGAAAACTTACTGTACCGTCATCCAGGGTAAGAAATAAATATGCAAATGTAACTTCCATTAAACTTTTAGGATGTTTTGTATTAAGGGTCCAATATAGCTGTTCTCAATCGGAAGTTTTTGTTCAGATATCATACATGTTTGTAATAACAGTTATTTTTGAGGTTTCTAATTATGGATCTGATATCAAAATAACAATAACCAAAATCGCGAAAGTTTCCGAATAACGATTTTCTTGAAAAGGGTTTACAAGTTACTTCTTAGTACTTCAAACATTATGAAGGCAAAGAGAGAGAAAAATGAGGGATAAATTTAAACAAATGGAAAGAAGAGGAAAAATAAGGGATGGAACCTTATCTGGTTTACATTTTGAAATATTGCGTAGAAAAAAATTATTATTATCTTATGGAGAATTATGCAAAAAAAAGGATCTTATAGGATGTTATAGGATCATCTTAACCCCCCCCATTCCCCGGATTGAGATGAGACCTATAACGTGTCGAAGGGCGTAATATAAATTAAAATTCACCTCAAAAACAAAAGTGTCAACTTCTTCTCGAATACCTTCATCATCGATAATACCAGTATTTCTCGATGCAGATATGAGAACGTCCAACATCGCCATCCGTTTTCTACGTCCTGTAATAAATTCACATAAAAAATCTTGAATTGAATTCATTGTAAAATTCAATAATAATACTTTGCATTATTTTATTGGGCGTACCTGCAAAGAAGCCATCTTCGGCTTCACTGTTTTGTAATGGAAAAGTCTCTTCATGATACTTTTTCCGTTCGCGTATGATCTGGAATGATATGGTTTTGTTTCTTCATTACTTAGGTATCATTTCAAATTATGTACAGTTGTTCTTATCTTTTAGACTCACTTTAGTTGAAAAACCATGCAAGATTTTTATAACTTTTTGCTGTTTGAATCCTGGCACAGTTAGGTTGAATAACCAGTCAAAGTGAAACCATGGTCTCAATACCCTATTCAACATGAAAGTTTATATTAATTGACATACTATAATACTCAATTGTCATGCATGAGCTTTAATTACCGGAAGAAAACAGAGTCGCCCATTTCTCGAACAGCTGTTCTGTACAAGCCGTCATCATCTATCTCTTCTAAAGAAGTGCCCATCGCAGTTTCTGAAAATCAACCAGAAATTTATCCAATTAGTTTAAGAATCAATGCTTAGAACTCAAGCACTAAATGCAATAAATGTATTCGCTTTTTAGAGAGAATATATCAAAAATTCAGGTAAGAGTTATAGCCGCCCCTAAACAAGGTGTTCCCACGCATGCACATTAGGGTGGTCCAAAAATGCATTAGAAACATTTTTTTTCCGAATTTTTATGTGAAACGCTCGGAAATTTGTTCAAATCGACAAAAAAATTAACGCATTTTTTCTTCTGAAAAAAAAATATTTATAAGTGGCGCAAGCCCCATGAAGTTTAACACGTATTTCCCATAAGAAGAAAAGACGTTTTTGTAAATTTTATTCAGAATTCTCAATATTAGGTTAATCGAGTTCCAAATTCACAATTCCTCTTCACAATAAGTCACAGAATGCGAATAAAATATTACTTTTCAAATACCACCCCCATGAGTCTGTTTTATAGGGTCCCAAAAAACCCCCATAAGTGGAAAAATAGGTTTTTCGAGTTTTTGGCGCTGATTATGATTTTCTTGCGGGGTTTTTATGCACTAGTTTCAAATATATGAAATACTAAAAAAATTGTTCAAACAATTTGGAAATTTCCGCTGAAATCGCAAAATCCTAATTTGCACCTGTGTACGGTACATGGATGCTGAAATGAAGTGTGTAATTATATCAATTCAATCTTATTCAATCTAATTGAATTTCATTCAAATTCCATTCAGTGCAAAGTTAAACATTTCAAGGAAAACCACAACTTTCTAGCACTTATTTGAGAGAAAATGTTTATAAACAATAACAAATTGTTTTAATAAGCATGTTTCTTAACTCGCATAATTATTACCTCACTAAGTGAAAAGTGGCCAAAAAGCTTAAGAGTTTAGAAAAAACCGCAACTTTGTAGCACTGATCTAAGAAAAGAAAGCCATAAACAATAATAATTTGTTTAGACAATTATCTTTGTTAAATTAAATTAAACATTAACTAACTTTAGGTAAAAAGTGGACAAAAAGTTGAAAATTTCAGAAAAAGCGCAACTTTGTAGCATTATTCTAAGTGAATACTGTTATAATTAAGAACAAAGTGTGATTCGAACAAATTTCCGGGCGTTTTGCATGAAAATTGGGAAAAAATTGTTTACCCCACCCTAATGCACATAGACGTTAATCTGTAATTAATTAATTGATACTAACCACATATAGAATTCAGTGTGAATCTAGTTGAGAGTGGTTCGACGTCCTTGACCATTACATCACCGTCTTTTTTTAGAGATTCAACCAATTTCTGAGCTTCTTCAACAAATATGTCGACAAATCCTCTAAGTATATTGAAGTGGAAAGCTGATGTCAACATTTTTCGTCTTTGCTGCCATTTCTCGCCTAAGCAATTTTAATTTTACTATCTGCTGAACATTTTCTTTTGTAAAAAACGTATTGTCAGAAGTAGTTTGGAATGGATAAAATGCAACTGTAGATAATATTTCAATTTTTAAAATGGAATTTCTGCAACGTGCTTTTTCTTAATTGAACAAAATTATTGGTATGTGTTTGATTATTATTCATTTCGATTACCAGTGCTAGTTAGTAAACCAGTGCCGAGCCAAGGATGCAAAAAATCGTAGATCATGCTTTTCCCTATATTCTTTGTGTTGGTCAGGAGAGCCTGTGAAAGTAGAGAAAATGATGCAAAGTAAATTTAGAATGCTAGGTGCAGATAGGTGATCTTTATATTTATAAACTAGGTATTATTTTTCCAATGCATTAGATGAAACTAGAAATAATTACAAGGCTATAAATCACCTAAATGACGCAGATAAAGAAGGAAGGCTGATATTCTTGAATTTACATTTTCAGTTGAAAAACAATTTATGTTTTTCAAAAGCTGACATTAAAAGGAAAGAATAATACCTGTGCATGATCTGGATGACGAATTCCAATGCCGCACATTCCACCCAACCATATTCTACTAATTGGATAGTAATCATCGCAGAGCTCTCTTTGAGCAGTCCAAAGTTCATCTGAGAATTTTTTTCAATACTGTAGAAGAGAAAGTTACTGGAATTCGGATTTTTTTCTTGTGTACCATTAAGCCACAATCCCTTGCAGGGTAATCGTAACTCATAAACATTCATAATCGGTTGAGGTAAGTACACGGGAGGAGACCAGTCTCCCACCAACATGCCAACAACACGCAGTATTCTCGGATGGTTACCCATCCAAGTACTAACTGCGCCCAAAGCTGCTTAACTTCCATCATTGGGAGGGAACTGGTTTTTCGAGCAACACATGGCCGTTGGCGAAAATTTGAATCTTTTATGATTCAAAATGAACTTTCTCGTTTAAAAATCATCTGTTGAGGATTGAGCTGTTCTGATGAAAACTCGTATTTTGTGGGTGAAATGAATTGTTTGAATTTTCGTCTTTTTTTTACACTTATTTTTAAGCTGATTTAAGTATTATGTTTTTGATTGAAGACTTTATGTTTTTCGGTTGGAATATCATCTATTTGGTAGAAAGTGCAACTATGTGTTTATTATCAAGTCTTCGTGTCGACTGAGACAATGAAGAAAGGGTCCTCTCTTGAAAATCGTAACTTGAAACCACCGCCATTTTATGGGAAAAACTTTGAAAAATTCCTACACGAAATAGTTGAAAAATTGAAAATTTTCACTTTCACACAAAAAATATTGGGTATACACATTTCGTCAAATCTCTCGTCTCGGCAGTTCCCGTGATTACGTGTTTGTCGCTAATTTTGGTCAAGAGTAGTTTTCAGAAAGGATTCATTCTAAACTCATCCGAATTTATCCGTAAGAATCTGTTCCAATTTTCCAATTTTTATTATGAATCCGTAAACTGAACAAAGTTGGACTCGATCCCTCCTACACTCATTTCGTTTTAGGAGGCCGGCTTGGCGACTATCTGCGTGCGGCGTTCAGAGACCATAGTGGTCCTGAGTGTTGACATAAGCGTGTTCGGCCGTCACTTCAAATCCGGCTCGAACTGGATTTTGATTGCGCTGATTATAAGGCTGACAACCGGCTTTATAACTCGAGATGAGTGCAGTAATATTTATTAAGTCTTTACATCGAATACAAATATATCCAAATACATCCAGGCCCTGTATATCCGCGTGGACATCTGCCCTACAGGTAGAGGACCCGGTTGATTTGATTTGGATACAAATGCAAATAATCAAGAAAAACTAGTTTCATCCAGTTGTGGCAGTTTATTGACATTTTTGAAGTCTCACATCATTTCAAAGCCATGCAATCATTGTGTACTCATTGGCATGCAAAATATTCCAAGATTTCAATGATTTCAAAAGAAATTTGTTGATAATTCGTTTAGGTATAAAATGTGTACACGTTTCACTAGTTAGAAACGATTCATAAAATATATGTCTCTTCTTACGCTTTACATCTTTGTGGCCCATAAAAAACAAAAAAGACTGTTCTATTGACCGATCGTAGTTGATAGCCTAAATTCTCTGCTCATTTGGTACTTTTTTTGACTTCAAAGAGACCTGAACCGGCAAGGTATCCCATTTTTGAAGACGTCCTCTTAAATATCAATTCTTATACAAACATTCTATTAATTATACATATTAGATTAGGCTTTTTGAGACGATTCCACCGACGTGGAATCCCAAATATCGATATGAAGTGTAGTAAAGCAGGTTTTTAACTTGTAGAGCAGAAATCTTCATTTCCATGTGGATTGAATGTACGCGAAACCCAACGTGGATTTCCACGTGCACATTTTCACATGCATTATTGCATGATACATATTCCGCAAATAATATAATGAGATCTGGAATGTATGAAATGTAGAATGTATAATAAAATCATATTCGAAATAAGTGATCAGCTACATATAAACTAATTTGCATAGAAATTACACTGGGACCCTGATTAGAGCTTCCCTAATAATCATTACCCTCCTGAGAAACACTGTTTCGGATAGAAAGGTCCCAAGGAACTAGCGGGAGGCGTAGCGACTGCTGTGATATTCGGCAGTGACGCGCACACAAAGCGAATCATCCGAAGACACGCGATCATATTTCGCATTTATTTTTTGATACGTTCAAAAAGTTCTCTTGTCTCTTATTTCTCCTCATTACTGGAAATTGTCCGTCCATCATAATACCAAAAATCTACGTTTTTAAAAAATACAGTCAATTTATATCACTTCGTCCGAGTACCGATATAAGGTTTTTGGGGTCACTGATTTCGAAAATGAAGTCAAAAATCCGAAATTCAAAATAGCGGCCCCGAAATGCCGCTATTTTTATAAAATTTGCCACATTTATGTGACAAATTTCTTTTCCGGCGAGTTCCTGTGTCGAGATTTGTTGTTTTAATTGCGAAAAAGGGTCTGATTTTCGGAACCGTTTTCATTTGCTGCCCCGAGCTGACTCATTTTAGGAACAGTCATTTTTTAGGAAAATGTCCGCCACTTTGAATTTAAAACTTTAAATGCAGTTTGAATGCATGGCGAATTTTAGAAAATATCCGCCATTTTGAATTTCAGATTGTTAACTCCATTCTCGAAATCAGCGACCCCAAAAACCCCTTAATATTCATTTTCAAGTGAATGCATGGCAAATTTTAAAGAAATGTCCGCCATTTTGAGTCCTCAATTTTGAATTTTGGATTTCCGACTCCATTTTCGAAATCAAAAACCTCTTAATACTTATTTTCAAGTAAATGCATGGAAAATTTTAGAGAAATGTCCGCTATGCTGGGTCCACCATTTTGAATTTTAGATTTTTTACTTCATCTTAGGAATCAGTGACCCTAAAAACCTTATATGGGTACTCGAATGAAGTGAAATATCAAGATTCTGATTTTTGGCCAGCTTTTTGGGATTTTGAACCACTGTGCGCTGGATCAAACCCCGCCTCTCAAGCCAAGGCAATCGGAGGCTATGCTCGACACGTTCCTCAAATCAGCGTTCCAATGTATTAAATATTTCAAGATTGTTTTGGAAACGTAGAAAATTATTTTTGAGTCTCCTCGAAGCAATTTAATTATTGTTTAAAACCTACATTTACATGTGAAATTAATTTACGCGTAAGTCCACATGGATTTCCTAATGGAACATACTACACATCCCACAAAAGAATATATATTATGAAATCTGCAATGTATAGAATCAAAATGTGTATTAAAACCATATTTTGAATCAATTATAAACTACATAAAAACTTATTAATAAGATTACAAATATTGAATATTCTAAGGTTGTTCTAAAAACGTGAGAAATAAGGTTGATTTTCCTGAATGCAATATCATCATTGCAAATATTAAAGTGTAAATTATCCTGAATGGCCCATATAATTTTATATTTTTTTATTGTGTCATTCAATAATAGTCCAATAGTACATTTTTTAGACGTTTATTCCTAAAATTCATTGCAGTTTTTTTACATTCTCGCAGGGAAGTCACTCATTTTTGAAGGGATGGAGTCTATTACGATGTCGGGTATTTATTGACCTTCCCATGGATTTTTTCCCGGGCTTGCAATAATTAGGGAATTGAAATAATAGAGTAATTCTTTTCGATCGATAGATAATACTTTCGCCTGCTTTTGTACATGGTAGACTGGATAGTTTAAGTTCCTAGCTCAAGCAGAAGCATTTTTCAAGAATAATTAACATCTTCATCGGAGAAATTGGGTATTTCTACTGTACATTAACTCAGAAATGTGCGAGTTGGCAAGGCAGCAAAAGTTTGGCAAATCGAATTCAATTAGGTAATGCAGGTTGTTTGCTCACAGGAGCTTACGTTTTGTCATTAAAACATGTGTTTTCATTTTATAAATTCATTGTCAGGCAGAATTACCTCAGCGTGATTCAAACTTCCTTGTGCAGAAAAAGAATCAATTTTATCAAATCAACTCCAAATAACCCAAATTTGATGTGATAAAGATACATGTACAAATTATTTAAATTACACGCCCTGCTAGCAGGCAAACTTCATTACCAAATGCCCTCTGATTTGACGAGGCCATTTGCCATCTTTCCACCTCGCTTACATTCTAAAAATTCATGTTTTCTATTTCAGCTAGTGACTCAAACTGGCCACCTTATCACGAAAAATATTAATTATCTTGAGTTAATCAATTCGTGAATTAATGAAATATTATATAATTCAGTAATTCACAAACATCGACATATTTGGTCAATATTTTATGGATATACAATTGATTATTATAATCTATCAGGCATACGAAATCAAGTTGAAGTCGAAAGTTGAACTTTTTTGTTGGTCAAAGTTTATGAAAATTTTAACGTCAGGCAAGAACAAAATTTTTCAGAAGAAATTGAACAAAAGTCCAATTTGTTGAATCTTTGAACTTCATAGCTTTTTATTTAATTTCCTCTTCGGATTACCTTTGCATTACCCAAAATTGAAAGACGCAATAAATAATATAGAGATTGTCGTATAATACAAAGTAAGTCACAATTTGAAATCGGATCAACAAATACAGAAGAATAAGAAGATCGTTTCCATGATTTTTTCGGATTGAATAACCTAATTCCAAATTCAGCATAATCGCATATCATATAAAATATTATTACTGTTCTGCATATTACTGTACAAAAATATTTTACATCCGAAAGTTCTACTATATATTTTATGCATCACTTGAATTGCAAGGAGAAAAATAATCAACTTATTGAATTGTTTCATATCTCGATCATTAATATTTCAATACCTGAGATTCTGGAAGATTTAGTTTCAAGAAGTTTAGTTTCAAAGTTTTTTAATTTGATATAATTGAATTTTTTTCGAATTTATATGATTTCATCCAATTTAAATTTCAAATGAATTTCTAAAGAGGTAAAAAACATACCTGGGAGGGGATTATTCAACGTCTCCACTCTTACTTACACTTCCTGTTTTTCCGTAGTGTCGTCGGTTGTCTTTCTTTCTGACATTTTGATTGTAACAACAATTTGAAAAAAAGCAATTAATGAAAATTCCAGGAAACTCAGAATAAAAATGAAAATGTTAAAACTGTGACAAACAGGATACCTAAAATATTAATGTAGTTCCTTCCCAATTTGTTATGTTGTCAAAGAATCAGACTCAGTTTTCTAACAATCAGCATATACAGGGTGGGCCATTTTAATCTATAGTGTATAATATCTCAGATGCTTGTGCAGATACGAAAAAATGTTTCAA
>WSXT02183908.1:0-20769 GCA_011762715.2 Neuroterus valhalla | reverse complement strand
TTCTTATACTTTTAACCAGAATTTATAGTAAGGGCATATTTAACATTCTTTTCTGGTTAGAATAACGAGAATTCTGGATAGTTCAACTAGAATTTTGTTTGAGTGTAACGCTACAATTTTTCGTTGTATGAAGGGTAGATCCTGTCTCACAGCTTTAAACGCCTTTATTCCATCAATTTTTTTATTTCTGTACAAAAATCTTAGCAGGTAAAAATTTGATGTTTTGCGATATGAAGGGTAAATCGGTCTGGGCAATGCCACAAGTTCCTTTGAAATTAAAGCATAAATTAAAGTTTATCAAAGATGTTTAGGCAGAAATCTCACGTGGGTCGAAGTTAAGGATTTTTTTCTGCTTCAGCTATGAGTGTCTATCCTTGAAGTGCAAATACTGATGAAAATCTCGGTTTGCTCTTGTTAATGACCCGTAACGTGTAGAATGGGATCGTAAGTAATTCGGGACGTGAATTAATGTCTGGGCCTGTAGGTAAACGCGGATAGGACAATAACGGTTCCCCAAGGAATGGCGAGGATGACGGTATAACCAAATATAACGCGATTACGGACGGTGTTGCAGGACGGTTCGCCGGTTCACTGCTTGATTTATCCACACAGCATCGCGTTATTGCATTAGCGCCCTAAAGCCAGACGTCGCTTTCTAGACCATCGTTCCACGATTCTGCCACCCTTTATCGTGCTTCGTCCAGTTTTTCGACCAACCAAAACGTGAATCATCCCCAAGAATTATGTCTTGAATCGCCAACATCATATTTCGTTCCTCAACTCTTACCAATTGGCAAATAACCAAGTCTTCTGACAGAACTTTCTTTAACTTGCAACAACAGAAATCGTGTAAAGAAATAAAAATAGGGTTTTGGTAAGATCTTGCCCAGTTGGCCTCACTTGAAGGATCTCCTCCCTCCTCTTCTGTCCTATCGTTTCCCATACTATGTATGTAGAATTGAAGATAAAAATAAAATTTACCCTCTCTCTTCCTTTTCTCACTTCTCCTTCCCTTACCTCCTCTTATTTTCATACACTTCCCCTCACTACCTTCATTTCCTCTCACTTTCCTTTGCCTTAAATCTTTTCACCCTCTAATTTTTTCTCTCTTTCCCTCGCCTAACGTGCTAAGTTAGCCTCACGCATAGGCATTTTATTTCCTCTTCTGTCCTTTCCTATCCCACACTGTGCAGAATTGAGGAGAAAAATAAAAATAATCCCTTTACTTCCTTCCCGCACTTTTCCTTCCTTTGCGTCCTCTCATTTTTCTACACTCTTCCTCACCATTCGCATTTCCCCTTACTTCCCCCCTCGTAATTTCCTTTACTCCTCCCTCACTTCTCCTTACTCACTTCAACTAACCCTCCTTACCCTTACTCGACCGTCCCTTATTTATCCATCCCCCTCACAATCTCACATGCCATTACTTCCATCACATCCTTTAGAAGGTTGCTACAGGTGCTGAAAACCCTCAAGAAATGTCTTTAATCATCATCACGATAATTCTTTCCTCAACTCTGCTCGAACGAAAAATTACCTAGTCTTCTGCTATGACTTGATGTATCTTGCAAACAATACGAATTGTATTTGTAACTCTGTATTGGGAAGGAAAATAGAATCCAGCTCCTTACTTCTTTCCTGCACTATTTCTACCCTTTCTTCCTCTCATTTTTATATACTCTTTCTCACCATCCTCATTTCCCCTTGCTCTCCCCCCACCTCATTTTCCTTCACTCCTGCCTCACTTCCCCTTACTCAGTTTAATTAACCCTCCTTAACCTTACTCCACCCTGCCATGTATACCCATCCCCCTTACATGCCACCACTTTCAATACATCCTTTACAAGGTTCCTACAGGTTCTGAAAACCCTTAAGAAATATGTTCTCAATCATCATCATTATAATTATCTCCTCAACTCTCCTTGAACGAAAAATCACCTAGTCTTTTGCTCTAACTTGATTTACCTTGCAACTATACCATACTCGTTCACCATTATTTTTCCTCACCTCCTTCTTTGCTTCTCTCCCCCTCATCCCCCTTTATTTTCCTTGTTGACCACTCCCAACTTCCCTTTTCTTCCCAACACCTCCCTTATCCCAACACCGCTAATTTATTCTGCCCCATTTTTCCACCCTACCCTCACTCCACCGTCCTCTACTTCTCTATATTCCTTGCACCCCTATGCTTCCCGACTCCTAATACATCCATTCAAACTTGCAAGGTCTGTTCAATTTTGGTCCAACCAAAACGTAAATCATCCCTAAAAACTATGTCTTGAATCACCAACATCTTTGTTCACTCTTTAACTCTGCTCGATTGGGATATAGCCAAATATTCTGTTATGACCTTATATAGCTTATAACAATGACAATCGTGTGTAGAAATTCGAATGGGGATCTCGTTAGGTCTTGGCAAGTTATCCTCACTCGGAGATTCTCTCCTCTTCTATCCTATCTCATACTATGTAAAATTAGGACAAAAATAGAATTCACCCCTTACCTCCTCACTTCTTCGCTTCCCCCCACTTTTCTTTCTCTCACATCCTTGCATTTCCATGTACTCCTTCTCATCATGTTCATTTTCCACAACTTTCCTTCACATCATTTTTCCCTACCTTTCCTCTCCATATCCTCCCACCCCCGCTTCCCACCTAAAAGCAAATATTATTATATGACGTCACGAGTTATTGAAGGTCCACTGCTTTCATATTACGATAACTCAGTTGGAGATGGAACTAAATAGTTGTTGAAGAAAAGCTTGTTACCCGCACTCCTCCTTATTTTTCGTATCCCATCCTATGTAAAATTGGTACGAAAAATTAATTTTTTCTCTCAATTTTCCATTACTTCTCATTCTCACACTTTCCCTCCGCTTAACCTCATTCCGTTTCCTTACACTTCCTCTTATCACCCTTTTCCTTTAGTACTTTCCTCTACCTCTTTTTCTCTCACCTTCCCTTTCATGATTTCCACTTTCTGTCACTCGTCTTCCCTTCACTTGTTTCTCTAGCCTATCCATTACCCCGATTCCTTCATTTGCATATGATTTTATGCTCCAGGGGAAAGGAGAGTGTCTTACCTGAGTGTGACTTAGATGTGTAAGCATATAAGGAAAACGTGTCAGAAGAAGAAGGGATCTCTTACTCTTAAGCATGCCTTTCAATATGCTATCATATTCCACTGCTCTTACATCCTCTCACTTTCTGACTCTCCTTATATCAAATAACAGGTTTGATACAGAACCTGCAAACTCTGCCTAACTGGTGAATAACCAAGTTTTCTTTTATATCTATTCAACTTCCAATTTTGAAAATTGTGTATATGAATTCGAAGAGGGATTTGCTGAGATCTTGCCAATTTAGCCCAACTTGGAGGTTCTCTTTTATTCTCTCCTGTCATACCCTATCTTATACTATGTAGAATTGGGCCAAAAATGAAATTCACCCCTCACTTCCTCTTACCGCACATTCCCTCCTCTTGCTTTCTCTAGTTCTTATACACTTCCCCTCACCACTCTTATTTTTTAACCTCCCCTACACCTTATTTCCCTTTGATATTCCTTCCCTTTTTATCCCTTTCTTTCCCTCGTCTCCCTGCCCTTACTACCCTTCCCTTCGCATCATCTCCTAACTCTCACTTGCCCCCATTTCTCCACCCTCACTTTCCCCCACTCATCCTTATTTTCTCTCTCCATCCTCCATCCACCGTCCCTTACATCTCTACTCCCCTTACATCTCCTCACCTCCTCACTCTCCTTACATCCATTCACAGGGTTGCTCTAGAACCAAGAAGATTCCAAGGATTGTGCCTTGAATTGTCAACATCATAATTATTTCTTCAAATCTGTCCAATAGGAAAATGATCAAGTCTCCTGCTAGAAATTTACGAAACTCACAACAATAAAAATTGTGTGTACAGGTATGAATAAGGATCTGGAAAGGTCTTGCCAAGTAGGCCCCACTTGGGGGCAAATATATAATTTACAAATTATTAACAAATTAATTACAAATTACAAACGGTCCACTGTTTTTCTTTGGACCATTTTTATTAAAAAAAAAATGTTTCGAAAAAGGCGGCAGTCGCCTACAAAAAAGGCGATTTCGTGGTAAGTCTCCCGAACTGAATTTTCTCTCTGTGGCATCTGTCACCCTCGGAAGTGTCAAAAGTGCGGCAAGTTTCCAGCCTAACACGATTTATCATTATGAGGGTATGCAACCTACATTATTCCCAATCCCAGTCACAGGAGTGCTTTCCGCCCCCACGAGACTTGGGAAAAGAGGAAGGTATATGACCTACATTATTCCCATGACCCGTCACAGGAGTGCCTTTTCGCCCCTCACGATACTCGAGAAGAGAAGAAGGTATGTAGCCTACATTATTTCTATCACCCAATTTACCATTTTGAGGTTATGTGATCTACATTATTTTCATGATCAGTCTTTTGCCCTCCTGCTTTGGAGGAAAACTTCGAATTTTCTGTTGGGGAGAGATGCCGCACTTTTCCCACTTCCATGGGTGAGAGATGCCGCATGGAGACAATTCGGTTCAGGAGACTTGACACGAAATTGCCAATCTTCTCAGGAGAGATGGCGTGCCGAAAGAGATGCATGCGCAAGAGAGACTTGCTACATGTAACTCGATGTGAACCCCTCCGTAGCCTATTTATCAAAATGTGAGTAGGGTCCTGGCTTCATCACTCTCATTCGACATTAGTCAGGGCGCTAAAGCCCTGGTCCTACTTGAAGTCTAAAACTATTAAAATAATAAATCATAAACTAAAACTAAACTAAAACTATTGAAATGAGAATCAGAATATTTTCTTTTCTGGAAATTGAAGCCTATCATCCGTTCCACCCGTTTGAAATTATTGAAGATAATTTTTAATTTTCTATGTATGCACTTCTTGAGAGAACTTATCTACGCAAGTAAACAATCACAAAGGAATAGATTTGTTATAAAAAAATAAGAAATAGAAGCTTTGTTGAAGTTAATAAATACTGGAATATTTAATCCATAAGATGTTGGTCGACTTACATGTAAAAAAAATTTTTTGTAACAACTTATCATATTCTGAGACATTTTAAAAATAATTTGTACAAATAGCAGGGAATTGTTATTTATTGCAGATATTGTCTATTGTAACTTTTTGTATTTGCCTATAAAGATACATTTACACAAGGTTGGGTTTTGGTTTTGCTACTGAATTCAAAAGAGTTATTTTTGATGATTGTTTATTATTCGAACAAAGTTGAACAAATCTATATTTAACCTATCTCTCGGAACAAACTTTTTTTTCAGCAATTTTCAACTTTGATAACTATTCAATGTCCTGATGTAAGGATAATTTTTGAGCAGACAAAAATCGTAGATCCGAAGTCAAGTTTTATAAACGAATTTAAATTTTGGTTACATTCAAACAGAGAAACATGTTAGAACATGCTTTACATTCTAGAAAAAATTATCTACAATACTTTATTGACCGGTGCTGGTTTAATATTTGAACAATTTTTATAAACAAACTGATAGTTTTTTCGTTTTTTAAATACAAACTTTGTTCTCAAAGCAATATTTAATTTTAATAACCATTCGATGTCCTTATATCACCATGATATAAATATTGTTTATACATTTTTTTCACATTAGCTGTTTAATCTGCTAGTAAATTATCTTTTCAGGGAGTAATTAAATATCAATTATTGAAATATAATATGAATGGTAAGCTATGAGTATTGCTATCAAATTTGTTCACACCAGAATGAACAATTTTTTATTGTATTTTTTATTTTTACACCTTAACCTAGGTGTGAATTGTCTACTCTTATGGAGGATCTTTCTGCAGATTTCTTTTGAAATAAAAATAATTCATATTTAAATCTTTAATCTGTATATTCACCTTTAGTTTCTACAATTATGTAATATATTACACTTTTCCTTTTTACACATTAAATAAATCACATTTGTACTTCTCTAATAGTATAGAAGATGCGAACGTTCCAAATGTATTCAAACTAAGCCAAAAAGAGGGATTTCGACGTTTCGAATTAATTTCGTTTCTTCGTTCCATGCCAATCAATATTACAAAAATGATTTTATAAATTAGCATGCCCGATAAATAGCGACTCAATGGAACGTTCGTTAACCTTGGAAGACGTTGCACCAAATGTACATAAAATGGCCTTTTGTCGGAATATTGAATTATACCATTTTTCAAAAATTTTGAACGTGCTTATGAAGAAAAGCATCAGAAAAAAAACAGTTTTTACTCAAATAATTGCCAGACTTGCAGTTTATAGGAATCACAGTAATTTGACAATTAATGTAGGAAACATCACCTACAAAAATAAGTGTTCAAATATATTTCAAGGGTTTTTTGACATCTCCTAAGGATTCAAGCAAGGAAATTAGTATTTCCTGATGAGAAAAATCACGGAAGATTCATTAAATGAAGTATTAGGGTAGAAAACTACTCCAAAATAATTTTTTGGTACTGAAAATTATTTACCAATAAATTTGGAAAACATCTCCTAGCCGGAAAGTGTTGCAAACCAACTGAAGGATTTTCAAACATCACCTCAAGGTCTTAGGAAGTTGATCGACATTTTCTTACGATCAAAACAATTGGGTTCTGTGAAACCACGGCTTTTCTGAATTTCATCCTTCTACTTGCAATTTTTATTTTGATAACTTCAATCGATCATGAAAAACAAGAATCAGTCAGAAGCGAGAAAATGATTGTTTTTGTACATGTTTTATTGAATAAAGTGTCATTTTCCAGCGGTTAAATTTTCAGAAAAACATGTCCTTTTTTCGAAATTAATATGTCAGCAATCAAACGATTTATTGTGGAGATGTCGAATAACTTTAAAAATCGTAAAAGAAAAGATGATGAGAACAATTATTTTAATCGAATATTGTTGATGATGCCGCTGCAGGTGTTCTCTGAGATCTCTTTACCTCTCTTTTTTCTCGATTCTCTTGCCTTTGATGTTGAGGTCGGCCTGGGCCGAAAATTCGATCACGAACATAGCTCGGTCACGTTTGTCAAGGAGCACGATGTCGGGTCTTGTGGGTTGGATAGGGGCTATTATCGAGGAATCACAGTTCCAGTAGATTCGGCACTCCTCGTTCTCAACAATAGACTCTATTCCCCTTGGAGCGTTCAGTGGGTCAGGGTCACGGCCAATGTCATAAGAGCGACAAAGATGGTGGTAAAGCACTCTTACGGCAGCATTGTATCTGTACAAACACGTCGTTCCTGCATGAATAGGGAATATTTTAGTGTTTAACAGGCTACTACTTGTTTATAATTTAAGAAATGAACTTCCGAATCGTATGAAAATGTTCGAAATTTAATAAGGAACATGCCTGTGTATCATGTTCATTCAAATATCGACCACAAATGAAAATATCGCAAGTTAATTAGTCAAAACTCGCCCGTTTTCAGACGATTCAATTGTTTAAAGGCTCATACGCTTCTTCCTATGAGTAATGGTGGTGTTTAATAATAACCAAACAATTTTTTAGCTCAAGACGAATCGACTGGTTTTTTAAAATTGCAAAAATGTTAATTAGAACCGGCGCCACGGCGATTTGAGTGAACGAGAAACCTGGCGATGCTCGACAAGCCAGTAGGTCGCAAGCGCGTTGCCGCGCTCCACCACGCTCTCCGTACATTCTACGTTTTGTAGCTCCGGTTCTAATTAACATTTTTGCAATTTTAGAAAAACCAATCGATTGATCTTGAGCTGAAGAATCGTTTGGTTACTATTAAGCACCACCAACACTCACGGAAAGAAGCGTATGAGCCTTTAAACAATTGAATCGTCCGAAAACGGTCGATTTTTGTTTGAATAACTTGCGATATTCCCAGTTGTGGTTGATATTTGAATAAAAATGAAACACAGACCTGTTTCTTATCAAATTATAAATATTTTCATATGATTTGAAGGTTCGGTTCTTCAATAGGAAACAAGTAGTAGCCTGCTCATTTGTTAATAACTTTTTAATTTGACCATTTACTGCTTGGCTCCTTCGAAATTCGGATTCAGGAGGTCAAAATACATAAAAATAACCTTGATTTTCTCACGGACATTAAAGGGCCACGAAGCCCCCTCTTGCTCCTAGACCAAATCACACCGACTTGACACGAAATAACGAAACTCTCCGTTCCTGAATTGAGTCCAGATGATTTGAGGAAATCAAATTTGACAGATGTGAAAAAGATTGATATTTTACAATTTTGTAAAACTTTCCGTGCATCACCTTGTCTTCATGATGTTTTAGGAAGTTTTTGGTCTCCACTTTCTTCACTTGTGCTTCTAGAAGTGAGGCATCTTGATGTAGCAATACACTGTCCTTACTTCTGATGAAGAGGTTCAGGCCGGAGGTTTCAGTTGCCTCATCCACGGCTTTGTGAAGGAACGCTACTTCGCCTCTCATTTTGTGATTCCTGATTGCTGCCAGGAGAGGATCTCTACCGTTCGCGATGATATGAACAGTACTCAGGATAATTCCGCTGTGAAGACATTGAAGATTAGGGAGTCCGCGTCCACCTTTACGGTGCGCGATGTATAAGCGCGGTACGGATGAGTTGATATGCAAGCTTTTCTCCATATCGAGAGCCACGTTGCAAAAACCTGTAAGAACATTGTTTGGCAAAAAGAAGGTTGTGAGTTGTAGTTTTTAAAGATGGCCTTGCGCACATCTCAGTGCCTCCAAAATCGGCCAAATACGCTTCATAACCTCTCTATGACGATTTGTCTATGACGATTTGTATGGTTCATAATACGAAAACTATGCAGTTTTTCTCGTCTCCTGAAAACTTTTAGGTTTTGCACTTACAGGCTTTTGCAATGTGGCTGTCGATATATCGAAGGCCTTGAGCTCGCACTTCGTCCATGGAACAATCCCAAACAAATAGAGTAGGGCCGGAACGGCAAGCATGTTAGTCGCAGAATTTTTGTTCAACGACGACAGGTTTGACGACCAAATCCGTTGAAGGAGGTGTTCGTATCAGCTTCGAAGAACCTCATCCACTGATGTTACATCCTGAATGTAGCTCTCGCAACGCCCAGGTATTCGTAAGTCTCTCTAGCACTGAAGTGTTTGATAGCACTGCCGTCCACAATCTCAGGGTCTTCTTCTATACCTGCTATTAGTTTACGTTCCAGATGGATCTTGGCATACTTATCCAATCCAAAGTCAATGAGAATTCCTCGTGTGTACCCCTCAAAGATACTAAGAGCGTCTTCAAGACGCTTTTTCCCAGAAGCATAGATCTTTGAGTCATACATATATAATATATGAGTGACCTTATGCTCACGAACATTAGTTCCGCCACAGAGGTATCCAAGAGAATCCCGGAGTGCGAGGGATAGAGGCAACAGTGTGATGCAGAAGAGGATAAGGCTCATCGCGTCACCATGAAAGACACCTCTTTGGAAAGTGACACTGTTGATAGTCACAATAAGATGTTTTCCACAATTGATCGTAAATCTGGTCTTCCAAAGAGGCATTAATCTCTCAATGCATCCCACTATATCTGGATGGACCTTTCAGCTTTTCAAGAGACAGATGGTAAGTCTATGGGAAGTTGGACCAGAAGCTTTCTGGTAATCAATCCAGGTCATCGACAGATTGCGTTTGTGGTTTGCAGCCTCCTTGTGGGCACTCCTGTCGATCAGCAGGTTTTCCCGGCATCCTGCTGCGCCTCTTCTTGATCCTCGTTGTTCGTAAATCTCACTCCATACAGGTCCAATCATACGAACAATCCTACCATTCAGGATAGAAGTGGAGATCTTATACAACGTGTTCAGACAAGTTATTCGCCTGGAGTTCTTTGCGTTGGACGAGTCGCCTTCCTCCGGTAGGAGTACAGTTCGTCCTAACACTATCCACTACGGAATAAGGATCTCCTGCTTTTGATGAGAGGTGAAGATGCGGTCCACATGTTGGTGTGTAGAAAGGAACTTCTTCCACCAAATGTTCTTGATAGAATCTGGACCAGCAGCGGAGAAGTTCTTTGAGCCCCTTATGCTTCCTTTAGCTCCTCAGCAGTGATTGGTATGCATTCCTTCTCGGATGCTATGAGGTTATTGCACAGCTCCTGGAAACGTATGATATTAGTGCCTTCATTCAATGAATGTTTTACTTCTGGAATCTCTCTCCAAAATGTTTCGACTTCTTCGGATAATGGTTGGCTTTTGACAAAAACATGAGGATCGCTTGAGAGGCATGATAGGTCAGCGGGAAACTTTTTATTCTCCCTGACCCATCCCTCCCTTTTTTTATTTCTCCTCCTTGTATCAGATAGTATACGTACTTGGTCAACAATGTGCTGCTTGATAGTCATCAGCTTTGACATATTCAATGTGCGGTGATGGATCCTCATTTCATGAGGGAATTTTTAGACCTTTGCCGTAAAAGGCTTACCAGATTTTGAATAGTTAATTACATACTGCATACGGGACGCGTTTTATCTTGCCTAGCTAATCTTCTTGTTTAGTTCATGCAAGCGCTTTGTAGTTTTATCATCAATCGTTGGTTTGGACTTTCGATGTGAATCAGCCAAAGCTCTCGCCGCTTTATAAACTTAACAACTGATGGTCCAGAGGTCAGAATCCTCCGAGAGATCCTTACGAAGGGTAGCATCCATTTCAGCCCGATCATAAGTTCTTGCCGTGGTTGAGGAAGCGTTCCGCGTACATCCCTTGTTCGCGAAAGGTTCATGGCACAGTTTCTTAACACTTGCTGTGAAAGGTGCGAGAGCTCTGGGTGTTTCTGACACCACACAGTGTGCAGGCGCGCCATGTTCTTCTTCGTGTTTTCATATGATGCAGTATCCCGAACCCTGGAACGATCGGCAATAGTTGGCGAACCATTATCGCGTGTTCAGCGCGTTCGATCATTTTGAATCGTATTTATAACTGGATTTGAGTTTTGATTTTCCATAGTTTATACATGTATTTAAATGACGTCATTTTTCAAAAATAGTTCGAAATATATAAAAGTTTGCCTTCTGGCCCATTCCAGGTAACATTATGTTCAGAAAATGAAGTTCATCAATTCCATTTTAGGTAGAGCTCTAAAGCCTTGTTCTCAGTTGCATCACAAATTGAAAATCAAAGAAATTGCACTGATAAAACAACATGAAAACTCAAATTGGCCAGCCAAACGTGTCCTTATATATTTCGAACCATGTCCCAAAATTTTAACACAATATTCACATCTTTTGAATTTTCGGACTGCTGAATATAAACCATGTGATTCGTCAAGTGACAGACTGTCACTTGCCCTTAAGTTACGAGTTCTTTCTTTTCCAGAATGAGAGACATGAAGAATATTTTTATATTTTTTTGTGCAATGTCCCCATCGTTCAAGTATAAACTGTCCGCTTTTCTGATTATTCTCTTTCAAAATATTGTTTTAAAGGTGCGAAGTTACAACAATATTGGCTAATTCAATATTGTGACAAAAAGTGATTTTCTGTAACATTTAATGCAAGGTCCTTTTTATCACATCGATTTAATCATTCTTACGCCGGTCTTTCCAAACCGAGAGCTTCCTGGTGTCTTCTCGCTTTAAGTCTGAGTTCGGCAATACTGCTACTTTTTGAACGTGCTGCAGCAGCAGCTAAGGATGCTGCGATGCTCAGGGGATGAGGGTGGGAGTGGGCATGGACGTGCGGATGCGTTGGAGGTGGAAGGCAGAAAAGGCCTCCAGCAGCTGCATAATGGAGGACAGCTGGGTCAAAAGCCGATCCTGGGGTCACAGAATTTGAGTTTGTGCCACTTTGCTGCATCGGGGGATGCAATCTCAAGGCTGGTAAATAAGGAGCCACTCTGCAGGGCTCAAGAGCCGTCGGAGGACTTCTCGGTGCCAAGACCATTCCACTTGCAACGCCTGCGAAACAAATTCCTTATGGGTATAAATTCAATTCGGTGAAACACGTGGGTTAACGAGGAGAGTAGGGATGATAAGGGGATGGTGAGGTTCGACTCGAAACGCCGACAAGGAGGAGAGGGTGTGCTTGTTGCAATAACATTTGGTTGAGTAAATTCTGATAGGCGAGGGAGATCCACGAATTTGGAACAACTATGCAGAGCGGCTTTGCGCTTAGATAGCGTGGGAAAGAGGATTTTGAAGGAGTACAGAAGACAAGGGAATCGAAAAAGTGTAGCATAGAAAAAAAAGTTGAAACGTGTAGAGAATGAACTAAGAGAAAACAAAGAGCGTACAAGAAGAGAAATAACAGTCCTAGAGGATAGAATATGAAGGAAGCAGCCAGAAGGAAAAAAGTAAATAAAAGTGGGATAGGCATGCAGATAGAGGATGGAAATGTACATAGGAGGTTGACATAGATGGTGTTACAAATAGAACAACAGTAAGTGAAAAAAGAAGGAGGAGCATGAAGATAAATGGTGTCGGAGTAAACAGTGGGAGATGAGGAAAAGTGGTAAGGAAGGTGATTAATGACAGCGTTGCAAACGTAAGGGTAAAAGTGGTAAAGAGAATAGGAGGAGTACAAGAAGAATAGAAAGGTATGTTTTCTGTGACACTTGGAAGTGAGAAAGATGCATTTGAAATAATTGTTGAGAAAAAATTTTAAAGGGAAAATAGAGAGTAACGTGGGGAGCTTTGCAGGAGGAACATGAGAATGGGCACGAGGATGAGATGAGATGGGGAAGTGAATGTGACGTTCCGGATGTTTTTGGTACTAAAAACAAAGATAAAAGATTTTGGGGCGAATCTAACAAATAAGGCATTATAATGATGAGTGAGACGTGGGCAGAGGAGAAACTCTGGAAGGGAATAGACAAAAATTTACCAAAAAGGTATGTCTAGAGGAATGTAGGAGCGGGAAAGGAATGCGCAAAAAAAGAGGGATACATCACATGGTATCAGGGATGAAAAACAGGGGTGTCGTAGAACAAGGAGCACAAGAAGTTAGCGACAAAAAAGACAGATTAGTAGAGAGGAGAATTGAAGTGAGGAAAAAAGAGTAGCAGTAGTATGCGTAAGCAGAAGAAGAGGAGAAGCGGAAGGATGGAAAGTTATATGGAGGGGGATGGAAAAAAAGGATAGGAGGTAGTATTAATAGGGCGTGAATATCAATACGAAGGGAGATGAGGATGGAGAAATAATATTCACAAGGAAAGGAAAAACTATGATTTACGACATTTTAGCAGAAGAGAGAATAAGAAAGCTTTTGATGTGAATAGGAGTGGGCCATAAGATAGGCTCTGATCACTTTCCGGTAACAGCAGAATCAAAAGTAGGTCATAAACGCCTCGGAGGAACGAAGGAAGGAGAAAAGGAGAAGAAAGTATCATCAGTCGCTGGTGGGGAAAAAAGTTGAGAGAATTTTGAGAAAACATGAAGAGTGAAAATCTAAGAGGTACAGAAGAGGAAGGGGTAGACGAGATAATTGAAAGAGTAAGGCAGGTAATGGAGAAGATAAAAGAAGAGGAGATTCCAAAAAGAGACGAGGAAACGGTGAAGGAAGGGTCGTGGAATGAGGAATGTGAGGAGGATGAAGAGAAAATAACGGCGAGTGAGAAAGAATAGAGGAAAGGGGAGATTGACGAGAAGGAGTAGAGTAGACGGAAACGAAAGTATGAGAGAATGTTAAATGAGAAAAGACAAAAGGAGAAGGAAAGGTATATGGAAGAGGTGAAGAAAGCAGTAAAGGAAGGTAAGGTATAAACGATGATAAATAGGGGAAGAGGAAAAAGAAACGGACTGAATGATAATATGAAAATGATTAAGCGGACAGGACACTCCAAAGGATTGTTAGGAGCAGGAGAAAAAAGGGTTGGAGGAGAAGAGAGAAAGGTAATAATAAGGGAAGGGTAAGGTAGGAATGATATAAGCAAACGGGGATTGGACGAGTTACTAGAAAGGATGAAAAGTAATGAAACAACAGGAAAGGATGGTATGAAGGATGAAGCTCTGAAGTATGGGGGAAGGAAGGAGTCAGAGAGGAGATGTGAAGAGTCTATAAAAAGTATGGAGAGGGGAAGGATGGCCTGGAGAACAGAGGACGAAATGAGTGATTCCGCTTTTAGAAAAAGAAGAAGGTAAAAGGGTGGAGGATTATAGAGGTATTACACTTATGTCATTGGATTAGGAAATCTATGCAGAAGTGCTCAGAAACAGGTTAGAAAGTCAGGTAGGAGATAAAGGTAGTATTTCACACAACCAGACGGGATTCAGGGAAGGAATGTTAACAACCGATAACCTTTAAGTTTTAGACTGTCAAGTGAATAAGAATTTAGAGAGGAAGAGAGGTAAACTAGTTGCTTTGTTCGTGGATTTCGAACCAGCTTTTGACTCAGTCAATGGAAGGGTGTTGTAGCAAGCTCTGGAAGAAAGGCGAGTGGACGAGGAGCTGATTAAAAGAATGAAAGAAATATTTGTAGGACTTAAAAGATAAGTCAAAGGAAAAAGGGAGAGGGGGTGCGATCTTAGGTAGCGCTAAGCCTCACTCTGAAGCATATTGTTGTACCATTGTCAGATGACGAAAGATGGTTGAATTTGTTGTTGAGAGGCTTGAAAGATTACGTAAGAGGGAAAAATCTAATGATAAATGTGAGTAAGACCAAGAATTTGTGCTTCAGGGATACAAGCATTGAAGAAGGATAAGAGTGGAAGCTTAACGAAGAAATGGTAGAAGGGTAGAACTAGCAGACGAATTCTACTCCTTAGGATTTTGATCTACAGCTGGGAATGGCAACGAACTACAGTTGAGAACAAGGATGGATTGTGCGAGTAAAATAATGAGCTAAGTTTAGGAAATAGGAAAGAAAAGATTCAAGGACGATTGAAAAATGAGGATTCGGATGTTCATTGTGCTAGTATGGGCAGTCGTGTGCTATGGAGTTGAGATTTAGGGGAGAAGTATGGAAGGTTGAAGAGAAGCTGAAGATTGAAGAGGAGTTGAAAATTGAAGATGGCCGAAATCACACAAGCATGCCTAAGTAAGATTAGAATTAGAACAAGAGGAGAGGCAATACAAGAGGTTTAAAATGGGAAGGTCAGGGAAAGCGAATAAAGAAAGGTTGTGGTATTCAAGAAGGGAGTATAGAATGGCAGGAGATAGAATTGGAGGTGATGATAAGACAGGGAGAGGGAAGCTGAAGAAAAATGATAGAATCAGGGTACAACAAGTGGTATAAGATGATAAAATGGGTGGGGGGACCAGAGTACGTAAAGGAGTTGGAAAAGAAGAGTGAGTAGAATAGAGTGGTGCGGTTCAAAATTAGGGAGGGAGTTAAGGCATGTTTGAGGAACTTATGTAACTATTTGAGAAGGAAATGGAGGCCCTTAAACCCGTAATGGAGAAGAGATTATATATAATACAATTTAATTTGAGGAATGAAGTTTGCATTTTTTGGCTCTGGAAAAAATTTACGTCTACTCCTGTGCTGAGACTCGAACTCATGTCTTTCTATTGCCGAGCGACTGCAATAATGTCCAAGTTGCAGGGATGGGGCAGCCGCTTTTTGAGAGCAACTGGTCAACTTGACCGTTACATTAAACAAAAAAGGAACTATTATATTGTAATTAAGACTTCTAACAACGACTTTATTAAATACATCTGAAGACTTCTAAACTCTAGTAAAGGCTCTTGATACAGACTTCAAAAAAATGTACTAATTTTGATCGCTTCATCCTTTTTTTTACCTCATGCTTTATTCATTGTCTTACATTTCATTTAAATTCGTAGATTTGTCATGAACGACATAACATTCCTCAAACGTTACAAGATAAGTTTTGTAACAAAAAATGGAAGCGTTCAATTTCCAGTTGAAAAACTAATTTTTAACGAAAAGGATCGTATTCTCAACCAACGAGATGAATTCTCAACCAAAAAGACGAATAATCAAGAGTAAAGAATGAATTTTTGACAGAGGATTTTACCTTTTAATTAGCAGTTGAACTAACATTTAAAAATGAAGATTGTTTCACCTAATATATCAATGTTCAATTAAAAATGGAATAATCATTTTGTATTTAGAAAATGATTGTTCGACAAATAGAAAAAAAGATTTGCAACAAAATAGTTGCAGTTTGAAATAACGAGAGAAATCAAAATGGTACATTTTTCTTTACAAAAAGGAATTTCCATGGAACAGTTCAACATTTTACCAAGTTGTTTGAGTTTCAACCAACAAGATAAATGTTAACGTAAGGAAATGATTCTCTCCAAGAAAACATTATTATTCAATGAAATACATTAGTTTTCGACTAAAAAAGATAAATTAACCTTAAAACATGATGAAAATCGTTGGTTAGGACGAAGAACCAGACACATCGATTTTTGTCTGAAAAAACAGATACGCCACAATGAATATTTTTCGCTCTAATTAAAGGTGGCACTTCTGCGTAGGGTATTAAACAAAATATGAAAGAGGGCTAGAAAACCTTGAAATAAGGACATCTTCTAGACTAAAAGACTTGTCCTCATTTAAAGGTTTTTTAGCCTTCTATTGAAACCCAGTTTTCCCCGACGTTGAAAAAAGAAATTGTGACCATTCCTTTCCACAATCCAAATAAAATATAGATATTATATATATTCTTTTCAAAGATTCACGCAGTAGTGCTAATCTGAATTCGAAAAAAATGCATGCTCGAGCACTAGATTGACCCTAACCTAAAAATTATTAAATTTTTATTGTCTGCACATTCCACGCACATAACTGTATCGCGACCTCATTTTATATATACTTGTTCATCTTAAATTACTATAATTACTATATTTACTATAATTGCACTATAATTTCCGAAATGTTTGAGGAAATAATTGCACTCCAGGAAATAAAAAGCGTGTTCCAACTCGAGGATTCACTCTTCTAGTCTTCTATGTACACTGAAGGTACTTTACACACAGATTTGAATTTGTTCCTGCACTAATTTTCACTACTTCCATTTACTTACATTCGAAACAAACTGTTATATGCGAAGAATTAGACAAAATAACCGATACAGTCATGTCATAGTATCACAACGTAGCGCGAATGGCGGATTGTGGACTGTGTCCGGCCCGGTGGTGCTGCTTACGGCTTCCAACTGCGCATGTGCCGTAAAGCGTGGGCCTATTTGAATTCAGTCAAAACTATCGATGAGCATGCTAATAAGTATTTTTAGACTTTGGATTTTTCCGGAAAAGGTTAAATTGAGCGAAAGAAATACCTAACTTGAGTCACATTGTGTTTCTTGGTGTTTCAAATAATAAGAAATGATACACACATGCACAGAAAGTAAATCTTCTAGCACAAAATATATATATTGTAATGTGACTTGAAATTCAAACTTATTCTACATACGTTTAACATTCAGCAAAAGGGTCAACAAACTCACGTTGAAACAGTTTTTTGGAACATTCAATAACGATGCAAACTTTGTATTTGAAATGCGATATTAATCAAATTGCGTAAATAAATAATAAGGGCAACTTGTCTGGGCTCAAGTCAGACCTTATCAGGGCCGTTATATAAATTTTCAAATCAGGCAACCTGATCAGTGCCTGGCACGAGCCCTTTTGAAATAAGGTCAAAAAGGGCACGGACTTGGGCTCTCGGCATTTCCCCAAACGGCAATTGATGATACCTGGGTTCGAGTCTTAGCTTAATCGTGTAAGCACGAGTTTTTTCGGAAATTTTTTCAATGTTCGAAATTAATGAAAATCGGAAACATACCTTTGTGTAGTTGACTTTCATGTTTGCGACACTTGGCTCTTCGATTTTGAAACCAGACTTGAACTCGAGCTTCGCTGAGGCCGAGTCGCTGACTGAGTTCTTCCCTCATAAACGCATCGGGATAGTGGGTCTCGTCAAAAAGCCTTTCCAACTCTGCGAGCTGTTCCAAAGTAAAATTTGTTCGGGAACGTCTTTGCTTACCGTTCCCTGTTCCGGTTCCTCGACAATTGGAGCCTGAAACGAGAAATGAATGGAAATTTGGTAAATTTTCAAAAATTGGTCGATAATATCATGGAGCCAGTTGGATTTTTTTCTGGAAACTTATGCCTTAGTACTTGATTTAATTTCACGGCACTCGGAGCAAAAATTGAACTCCTAATAGCTGATATTAAATTCAGTAATACTCGATTGAATTGAGTTATGTTTTATCTGATTTTTCTTGGCGGCTTCGTATTTTTGCAGTTTTCTAGGACCAACCAAGGATGTTTCAGAAAATTTAAAGGTATATGGTCAACCAAATATGGAATTTTACTATGTCCAAGTTGATTGGACAAATAATTTTAGATCAAAGTTTTCTCCAATCAACTTCTCGGATTCGGATTTTTTTCTAACTCCATTTCCTAATCATTTATCTGCTTCTGCTGGCTTCCGTAACGGTCGAGTTTGGATTCGACTTTCAGCTGCGGTTTCGCGGAGCTTTGTGTCCTTCACAGGTTCCCTCTAGTTTTGAGTTTTCCGTGTATTAACCGGCAGGAGTGGGGAGGGCAATCAACTTTTCGGATTCGGATTTTTTTCTTACTCTATTGAAATCAATAAAATCTAAGTGAATCCAGAAAAATGTATAGGAATACAATCAAATTGTATAAAAGATTAAAGATAAGTTTGGGAAATTCACGGATATATTGATACAAATTTAAATCCGCTGCATTCAGTAAAATATTGAGAAAATTTAGAACAACTCGAAGGAATCCAGTAGGAGTTGAAAAAATCGAAGGGGATTCCGGAAAATAATTAAACAAAAAATGCAAGTTGAATAAATGATGAATCTTTGTAAACTGAGAACAATCCTATATATTTCAATGTGATTGGAGTAACTTTAGAAGAATTCAATTCTATTCGGTATTGTTTTGAAATTAAATGAATTGTTGAATATTCGTCTATCCCAATTGAAAACTTTTTGTTCTGAAATTTCCGACTGGTCAGCTTTAAAATTTAACTGTTTTTTCAGAAATCCGTCTTTTTGAGTGCAAAATTAATCTTCTTAGTTAAAAGTTCATTCGTTTGGTTTAGAATTGAACTATTTTCTTCAACGAAAAGAATATAATAGTTGATACTTGTACCAAAAAAGATTTTCGTTTTAAATTAAAGATAGTTGAGTTTGACCATAAAGATTGATTTTCATCCTAACAGTTAAATCCTTGAATAAAACCGATTGAGTTTTGAGGAAACAGTTGAAATATTACCAAAACAGAAAATGTCGATTTGAAGAGACAAATGCTTGGACCGAGAATAAGAATTTTTTTTAAATACCTAAAGTCAGATTTTGAACGTGTGAAGATTTTGTATTCAATTGGGAAAAAAGTGCAACCAGATTGGAGAATTTTCAACCTGAAAAGGTGAATCCTCTGAAAGTGTTCAATTTTCGAATCGCTAGGAGAGAATTTCCAGCCAAAAAGTTATTTTCCAGCTTGAAAGATAAATTTTCTACGAAAATTATTGAATATTCAACCCAAAAAGACGAAAAAAATTGCAACAAAAAAGTTTATTTTTAACCCATTAGTTGGATCTTCTATAAGAATGATAGAATTGTTAACAAACAAAAAAAAACACGAATTTCGTACGAAACCAGACAATATTAATTTCCAAGAAGAAAGTTAATTTTCAATCAAGTGATTGATCTTAAAACTGAAAGCAAGATCAATTTATGACCGAAAATAGAATGGCAAAATTTGCACTTCAAGAGATAATTTTACCAGAAAAAAAAAGAATTTCGACAACCAAAATTTGTCTACCACAAAAAAACGAATCGACAAAAAAATACATGAGTCTTTAAACGAATTGTACAATTTTTCAAATAAAAATGATAATTTTCAATCAATAATGAAATAGTTGAATGTTTTATCAAAAAAGTTAATTTTGATCTGATAAAATAAATTTTTAACACATTGATTCACTTCTCAACCAATTAGTTCAAGGATAATAATTTTCTCTCCCAAAAATGAAGAACCCACAAGCAATACATACATTTTCTAACAAAATGATGAATTTCAAGCTAGAACCTATCAGTTTCTGATAAAAAATATAATTTTGAAATTTCCAGTTAACAAAAAATTTTAAGAAATAATAGAACTTCTTAGTAAAGTTCTTATTGATTGCACATTTTCATTTGTAAATACTTGAGAACTTCTAAGCGTAATACAAATAAGTACCTGAAAAATAAGAATATTTTATGAATTGTTACCAATGAGACAAACGTGATTATACAGACGGTATACTTATTGTCAATTAATTTTTAAAGCTAGCCCGCATTTTCATCTGAAAAATGGGTAAGGAATAAAAGAATGATAATAATCAATGTATAATAAAAAAGTTTTCTAAGTATGAGAAAATTTGCATCATCCAGTGTGTACTTGTGCCCAATACGCACTAACCTCCCCTATTCAATTTGTCTTTAAAAAGCGCCGATAAATTCAAAAGGGTGATTCACACCTCATAATTATCCCACCTCGAAAACAAGCTAAGCATCATCCTAGTTTCCCCTCTTCACAGACAATTAATTTTATATCTCTCCTCAAAACGATCATCATAAACCTTCGAGTCCCACGAGAATCCTGTTATTCGACTTCCGAATCAGAATCTTTCTGATTAGGTGACATTAGTGAAAATGGATTCAGAATAAAGAGAATGGATCGTAGAATTATTCTTTCTCTTTTATTATTCCGCCTTTCATTCTACTTTATCCTGTTAATTTATTTATAACAGGAATGAAAAGGAAAAAATCTGCCCGCTGCGCGGGCACATTCTCATAGCGCGCTGCGCGCGCGGCTCGCTTCGCTCGCAAGTTTGAGCG
>WSXT02183897.1:0-20769 GCA_011762715.2 Neuroterus valhalla | reverse complement strand
TTAATACAGCCTACTTTGTTCTAAATAAAACTCCCCCCCCCCCCCTCCGTGGACGACCTGCCATCCCCCCCCCCCCAATATCTGGGAAGGAATTGTCCTCTGACCAGAATTTCGGTCGTTGAATCGAATTCCCGGTTATTTCCCAATTTTTTCCCGAGAGATTTTGAATTTTGAAAGAACTATATTCTCACCAATATAATAAATAGACCCATTATTGCAGCCCAAGAGCAGAAAAGACCCAGCAGTGTCAAATGATGAAATAGGGACGACGTCCTGAATCTGCCAATGATGTGTCATCGCATGCCAAACTCCAATTTTGCCAGTGGGTGACAAAGCCACTAATTGGCTCCCAATGAAGAAAAGATACTCGACTCGTACATTGAGATTAAAAGTTCCAACGTTGGTTTTGATTCCCTCTTCGGAAACACTCCAAAGTCTCACTTGACTTCCGAAAGAAATTGCAACCATTTTCCCATCAGCTCCACTAATTTTCGCGTTGATTGCTACTCGCTCGATTATATATTCGATGTGAGGGCTTGTGAAAGCATGTTGCCATCCTGATGAATCTTTGAGACGATAACAGGTGATAAAATGAGCGTATGCAATCACGATCCAATTGTGATGGGCTTTGATTATCTGGACTCGCAATGGGTCTACCCATCCTGAAACTAATATCATTTCGAAATATTTAGTAAATCATTTACATTTTAGTAGGCCTTGGATTTATTTGAAAAATTTAAAATAGTGTCATGCATTTTTTTTAAACATCAAATCGAGGTATTAATTATTTTTAATAATCTTTGGGGGAGTTGTATTGACCCTCGATAATTAAATTCGTAATGAAATTGTTGTTCGTTGTTGGCTTTAGGGTCAGGTATAATTGAATACAAATTGAATTGTTTCAGACGTTTCGGCACACATTGGTGACCCTCTTCAGTGGATTTTTATTGAATCTGTAATAAAGTACATAAATTCTTACAAGGAAGCACATTCACAATCAGAAATTATATTTTGGTTGATATGACAGTTTCAATGTTTTCCGTAGAATAGAATGGTATATAATCAAACAATCAATTTTTTATTTATCCAAATTTGATGTGTAAAATATTTTAAAAACTTCTATTATTATTGTTCATCATTAATAGAATCAAATTTCAAATATGAAAGACTTTTTATTATTGTTTGAATTTCTTTTGTATATATTAAAAATGAAAACAGAGAGACAAAAAATTATTATAGATTTTCAGTTTTCGGTTAGTATTCGGTAATATTAATAACTGTTGGGAATTATTTTATTCAGGAATTTCCCAAGTTGTTGCAATTGTTCAAATTCTTTATCTGCAGTTTCCAATCGATTCGATGTATTAATTTATATGTATATCATAATAATAGTTTTTCACATGTGGAAATATTATAATAATAATTTTTTTAAATAAATCAATTTTAATAAAAAATAAATTTTCTCTACATATTTCATTATTATTTTTGATGATAAAAAATCAAAACCTGAATTCAACCTGTTGCCTGAATTTTTTTAGTCAACATCGTTACCCAAACAATTGCAACCAAAATTGAAAAATTTTTAGTATTTCCAGAATTTGAGAAAAATGTTTTCGTTCATGTTCTGTAAAAATTGATTCAAGTTTATGGTAGATGAAAAGAAGAATCACAAGTTATTTCCAAGAAATTTTTGAATTCTATAAAAATTTTTTAAAAGTTATAAGATTTTCAAAAGTGTCTAGGAATAAGAAAAATATATTTAACTAATAGAATAAAAATTGCTGAATGCAATTTTTGGTTCTATGAGGAGATATTGAAAATATCGAAACTAAATTCTTCGAGTAAAACGAAATTCAAAAAGTTCTGACATTTTCCAAATTGAGGATTTTGATAATAAGAATCTAGTTAAATTGCCTGAATTCTCAAGTTTAGTTTCAAAATAACTTTAAAAAGATCTGACGAATTGAATCCGCCTTCAAATCAGTTTTTAGGAGACCAAAAATCAAGTTTGGTTTTGTAAACTAGACTATTTCAACAAGAATTCACAAAATCTGAATTATTTTTAGGATTTCAAACCAACTTATTTTCGAAGCTTGAGAAAATTGTGAACGAAATTTTTGAAAAAATTCAAAAATATGGAACCAATAATAATATTAAAACTTCTTGAAATTGATTGATTACATATTTTTAGATTATCTATTAATGTATTTATCCTCATTCACATTATTACAATCATTTAAAAAAATATATAATAATCAAAATAAAAAATTCTTTAACATAATGGTTTCTCGGATATTAATAATGATTGACAGAAATTCAACAGATCTTAATGTTTATTATTTTATTTTATTTTTGCTATTTGTGGTCACACAATGGATAGACTAATTTTTTAATTTGATAGTTCTTAATGTCGTTCTGATGTAGTATGAAAATCAAATTTTTTTCTTTATTTTTTCCTTGGGGAAAAAGGCCCCCCCCCCCCTCTACTAGTGCGGGGCCCGGTGCTTTACCACCACCAAGCCCTCCCCATTATCCGGCACTGCATAAATTCTTTATAATTCTATGTTATTACTATCTACTTAACTCTTAATCATCTGCGACGCCCTTATAAACAAAAACTAATGTCATTAATGAGATTTCTAATAAATTATCCTATAAGGAAATGATGTTAAAAATGCACCCCACATGTGAGTGGGATATGAACGTGCTCTGTCTTCGAAAGATAATTAGTAACTCACTCACGCGAGGGTCTCGGATCAGAAAACACGTATCATGATAGCGATCCTGTAACTTGATTCATATAAATCTAAAGTTTTGTGAATAAGAAAAATGAGAAACAGAAAGAAAAGAATAATGGAATATATTGAGTGAGAGGTTGAAAAAAAAATTAGGATCATCTCAGATAGAGACAAGAGCAAAATGCAGTTATCAAATCCAAGCTTAGTAATGGAATTCGACAATGGTGTGAAAGGCGAGAAGCAGCGTTTCAATCTGGTATGATTTTTATATTTTATGCAAAAAAATTTCTATTAGTAGATAAGAATGCAAAGAAATAAAATTTTGTGACGGTTAAAAAAAGAAGGGCCCACTTTGTACGTTGCAGATTTGTTTTCACATTTCATAGTTTTTTCATTAACATAATTGAAAGTTGATGGAAAAATAGGAGGAAATCCTTCATGCGAGACGGTTTGATTCCCTTGTTTATATTTCTGTATTTTTACAATGAATTTTCAGTGAATAGCAAATATTTTTGTTTATAATTCGTTATAAGGAAGCAAAGTATTATGGTGGTCCTGCACAACTTTTTCCATGTTAAATTCGGTTCCAAAACCAATATAAGGAATTGCATGCTTATGTTTTTTTTAAAGTTCTGATTTGAACAGGTCGTATTCGCAATAATTGTTCCCCCTGGAAAAAAACTTTGTTTTTTATTATCTATTAGTAAAATTGTTTGGATGTATTGAAAATAGCCAATACCTAATTGTGTAAAATATTCATTAATGTAAAAAAATTATTTTTTTAATAATCAGTGCTTGTAATATTTATAGCAGGAAATGAATAAAATCCTCGAAAATGATTGAAAAACATTGTTTTGATAGATTTTTTTGCTTAAACAAATAATGGTTTCTTAACAATAAGGCTTAAATATAAGAAACGTATAAAACATAAAAAAGAAACGCAGATTAAGATTCTGTTGGAAAAAGTCCCACTTGTTGAAAATAAACAATTATATAAACGAATTTAATTTGTTTAAATAATCGAAATTTAAATTCAAAATAATAAATAATATCTCATAAGGTCAATCAAAAAATTTCTTTAAAAAAAAAAAAAAAAGAATTAAATTCTCTAAGGTGCAGTTTTTTTCACGGAATTCAAATTTTCAATTCATTAAAAAAAAAGTTAAATTTCGAATATTTAGTATTGCTACAAAAATATTAAATTGTTCAATTTCAAATTAAAAGACATGCTCAGAATTTATTAATCCCTAGTGAACCGGGTGGATAGAACGGTAGCACAGTTGCGTGACCGTATAGACACACCTCCGTTCCCTCAGACGCTAGACCGCTATAACAAATATCTTTGGCTATAACACATTTCTATCCCTTTTCACAATTATTCACAATTTTACATAAAACTCAAAACTATTTTCATATTAATATTTATGTATTCATATTTATTCAGTGATCGAAATTGTAAATGAGGGATGTATGCGCCTAGGACGCGGCAACCCGATGCGCAACACTGCACTTTAGGTTGCCGCACACAGCTTCAACCTATAAATTTCTTGACGCATGAATCAATGCATATAAAATAAATCATATAAATATATAGACATAAATATGGAAGAAGTTGAGGAGTGTTTTTCTTTTTATGTGAAATTATAAATAAATGTCAAGAGGATAAAAATACTCCCCTGCGTGCGTAAAGATGTCGTAAAGACGTCGTCAAATTTTTCTGCCCACTGGGTTACATGCATAGATGTTTGGTTATTCCATCAAACATTTAACAAAATGTTGTATTGGTCAAACCAAATTTGTTAATTACACTGAAAAAAAGTGGTTAAAAATTACCACTTCAATCAGTGGACATAAAAATACCAGTGATTACTGTGTCAGTATAACTAAAATATTTAAAAATCATTTTGATACTTTAAAACCACATACAGACGGGAAAGTTCTCGTAACCTTGCTTTCAGGGCAGTTGAATTTTATGCTTTTCTTGTAAAATAAACAATCAAATATCTCCTGCAAATCTGAAGTTGGCTTTTTCCATAAAACAATAACACTATGCTTATGATTTTGCAATGTTTCGAATTCAATATAGTTTCAGGTTAAATATTCGAGAATTCAAATCTACAATTTTATTCAGTTAAATTATTCTAATACGGGAGGGTTTTAAATTGAACATTTTTAAGGAGAGCATAATTCCTAAATCATAGGAATTTGAATTATGTAATTTCTGATTCAAAGTGAATTCCAAATTTTCAATTGTAATGTAATGTACTTTATTCTCTTCCCTTGCATGAGGTTATACAATCTTTTGAACGTTCTTGGATAAAGTTTTTTTTCGAAATTTTATGATTCAGTGTCAAATTTAAAAATGTTTATAATTGACATAAACTGATTAAAACTTATTCAATTTCAAATTGAAAGACTTTGAATGTGTAATTAATGTCTGTTTTCAAACCAAGAGCTGGAAGTTCTGATAGATTTGAAAACCTCTCCATTCGGGATTCCCAATATGAAATTATTCAATTGTGAACGATTTTTATTCGAGAATTCATTCTCCCAATTTGAAATTGTTGTTTTTTAATGAAATTTTGACCTGCAATTTTTGGATATTGAAAGATAATTATTTAAAATTATTCAGTGCTCCATAATTCCATGATTAATTTAGAATGTTCTAATTTTGTACAATATTTTAGATTAATTTCCTAAATTTTAATTTAAGGTCATATTCTCAAATTTTGAACACTTTGAGCTGAAAATTTTTTCTTTCCAAACACTTTATAAATTAAAAATAATTTGAACCTACTCCATCAGAAATTACATAATTTCAATTCACATTAAACTTGTAGAAATAAAACTTTTTTTTGTACCATTAGGCCCTGATCCCTTGCAGGATAAGCGTAACTCGTAAAGAGTCATAATTTGTTGAGTTGAATACACAGAAGGGCACCAGTCTGCCGCCAACATGCCAATAGAATTTTTTATAAAAAAAAAACGAATTTCCGACAAGAAGATACACTTCGAATCAAATAGCCTTATTCTCTATTAAAATCGTTGAATCTTCCATCATAAAAGATTAATTTCCAATTACAAGCATTATTAATATATTATTTAATTGGAAATATGAAATCCATCTTTTTTGTTGCAAATTTAACAGCTTATTTCAAAGTTGAAATCTTGTTGAAAATTCCCTTTTTTTATGAAGATTTATCGTTTTAGCTCGATATCCATCTTTTTTATTAGAAATTTATCTTTTTTGTTGCAAATTCAACTACATGTTTCAAAGTTGAAGATTCATTATATTAAATGAGGATTATTCTTTTTTAAGAAAAATACACCTAGTTTTGATTATAAGTTAATTATATTGTAACAAATCATCCAGCTTTGTTGAAAATACGTATTTTTGTGTTTGAATCTCAAAGATTTTGACAAAAAATCAACTATTCAAACCTTCAACTGTTTTTATAAATAATTCGTCTTCTTGGTTTGCAAATGCCACAATTCTAGAAATCTGATCCTTTTTCTATTAAAAATGCAAGTGTTCGGTTCAAAATCAACAGCCTTGTTAAAAATTCTCCGTTCGCAGAAAATTCACTTCTTTGGTAAAAAAATCCGACTATTCCTTCAGAAAATTCAATTACATATTCAGTTCAAAGTTGAACTCTTCTGATGCTCCCTGAACAACCTTGCCTTGGTTGAAAATTTAAAAATTCTTTTTTCAAATCGTCTTTTCTTGTTTAAATTTCATTCCCTTGGAAGCAAATTGGAATTTTTGTTGTGGATTCTATTTTTTGCGTCAGAAAATTAATCTTCTTTGTTGAAAATTCATTCCTTTGCTTGAAAATAAAAAAATTCGTTTGAAATTGGAACTCCCTTCTTGAAAATTCACTTCTTTAATAAATAAATCACGGTAGAACATTTGCAAACCGACTCGTAATTTTCAGATACTTCTTTTACATTGTGAATTTACTGAATAATTCAGCTACCAAAAGATGTGGTCAAAGCGATCAAATTTTGTTCGTCTAAAGATTAATCATATTTCATCTATAAACCAACAAAAATCTTCTTGATTCTCTATTCCTCAAAAGTAGAAAGCCTTTTTATTTTGCACATAATTCATATGACCTTCTGATCATTGCTTCTAATTAAAAAGATATATCTGATAGGAAGAAGAGGAAATAATTAAATTATGCATAATTTCATTCTAGAAATTTAAAGGAAATATAATTTTCTAATATTCTTTTAAAGGATCGTCTTCAGCGGATTACCAGAAGTTTTCGAAAGCCGCCACCTAAGTTGGTCAAATCGCAAAGCTCCCAATCCTTCGAAGATGATAAAATGAAAGAGGTATACATGATCTCAACATCTCCCAACCATAGAAAACAAAGACATTTTTCAGCCAGTCATGTACAAGATCATATGAAAAAAGGCGATCCAACATTCGCTAAATTGAAGAACGCCAACAGATTTCCAAATCTACCACCACGAATTCAACCGGAAACAATCAGTACCACAGAAACTGCTCGTTCTGAACATCTAGAAATAGATGTTGGAGAACCACCACCAATGGACGAGTCCTTCTTCTTTGAAAATCTTGAATCTTTAAGACCTGTTGAGATGGATGGAGTTAGCATACTTGAAGCAGTGAGGGACATAATGAGCACTGAAGAAATAAAAATACTTACAACAATGGAGAATGGTAACGTGCCTGAAAGGGATGGAATCCTTTTCCCAGATTTTGACAATAAATTTAGGAGTATTGCGTTCGCTTATGCTTGTTTCCGTGGCTTATCACACTTTCTATCCAGATTGGAAGCCTCTGGAGCAGACATAAATAGTATCCACTTTGGAGATGTAACTCCAGTCATGTACGCTGCTTTTTCTGGAGAAATTGCTTGTTTAAAATACCTAATTGAGAGGGGCGCAAATTTAAATTACGTTAGCCCTCGTTTTGGACATTGTGCTTTGCACTCAGCTGCAGCTGGACACCGTCCTGAAACTGCCGAAATTCTTCTGGATAATGGTGGTGACTTGAATAATGTATCAAATCTTCCATACATGGTCCCTCTTCTACATTACGCTATCAGAATAAAGTCAGAAGCAGTTGCAGAATTATTCATTAAGCGAGGAGCCAACCCCACATACAAAAATCTCAGTGGGGAAACTCCCCTCCAAGTAGCTTGTAATGTCCAATCTTTAAAATGTTGTGAACTTTTATTACAGAAACCAGAGGTTGATGTGAATGCTCTGGATGAAATGAATAGAAGTCCTTTACATTATGCCTTAATGGCAACTGACTTGAATATTAAAATAGTAGAACTCTTAGTGAAACATGGTGCGCTGGTGAATATAATAGATAGAACAGGATTCTCGCCTCTTCATGTTGCAGCTTTGGCAGAACAATCAAAGTGTGTTGAAATCCTCATTAGAAATGGTGCGGATGTGAGTGCAACCACAAGCAAAGGAGTTTCAGCCTTAAACATTATTTTACGGAAAATACCAGAATCATTCGGAGCGTTTAGAAGCAAGATGGATTCTTCCATAAAGTTGAGACGCCCAGGTTGTCAAAACAGGGAATTCGAGATGAGTTTCGATTTTTCTTCCCTTCTTCCAAGTGATGGGAGGCCCGAAACTAGTTTTATCAATACTTTTATGCAGGAGAATCTAACAGATCTTTTATCACATCCTTTAGTCAGAGCATTTCTCTACCTAAAATGGGAAAGGATAAAAAAGTTTTACATTCTTAACATCTTTTTGTACACGCTTATGGTGACCTTCATGAGCACTTATGTATTAACGGCTTTAGCTTATAATTGTTACAATTCCTTCCAGAAAAACAATAACAGCGTCGATAGTACTGATGAGATTTGTTATTACTTTGACAAACGGATTGTTGAATTGGACTGGTACATTTGGTTGGCTTTCGTTTGTATGATGATACCGAGAAAGATTCTGAGTTTCACAATTTATAAGAACTTTCAGGAGTATCTTTGGAATATAGATAATATTTTGGACACTATAGTTATAATGAGTGTATTTGCTACGTCTTTTATCTATACAGGAAGAACTTATTATTGGCAAAAGTATATCGGTGCTTTTTCTGTTCTTTGTGCTTGGACAAACATGATGTTCATGATTGGTCAACTGCCAGGATTTGGGACTTATGTTGCGATGTTCACTCATATTCAATATGAATTTGCAAAACTTTTGTTCGCTTATTCAGGACTACTCATTGGGTTTACTCTCAGTTTTTGTGTAATTTTTGACGGAGAGCCTTCTTTTGCAAATCTATTAACAGGTTTATTAAAAATTCTAACGATGATGGCTGGAGAACTTGACTTTGAGGGACTTATAAACCATCGAGAGGGAACTGAAAGTGGTTACATTGTTGTTTATCAGCCATTGTCTGTTTGTTCGCAAATTCTCTTTAGTCTTTTTGTTATTTTCATTGTCGTAATTTTAATGAATTTGTTAGTTGGTATAGCTGTGCACGACATCAAAGGTTTACGAAATCAGGCAGGTCTCACCAAACTAATTCGAACGACGAAACTGATAGTCTACACGGAGATGGCAGAGTTCAAAATAAGAATTTCTTCATTTCTCAAAAGAATAATGTTCAATCAAGCAGATGCTCAACTTCGAAAGCATATTCTTGTAGTAAGGCCATTAAATCCACTGGAAAAAAGGCTTCCTAGAGACATTCTCGATGCAGCTTATGAACTTGCTCATAAAAATGGTCCTATTCTGGACGATAAATATCCTGATTGTGAAAACTCCTCTTCTTATACTCCAAAGAAAGGAGAAGACGGTACAGGAATGACATTAGAAATTGTAGTTAAAAAACTCACTTCGCAGTTTAAAGTCAATATTGAGCAAGTTGACGAGGTCAAGGATCAATTACGAGAAACTAAAAGAATGTTAGAAGAAATCATGTTGAAGTTATAGAGAGAGCGATTAATAGTTTCTGGAATGAATATTGGTTCCCAGCCGACTATGCAACATGGTCACAAAATTGGACCATCAGGTGCGATTTGCTAGGGTATTTTTTGAGGTTTCTGGAATCTCATGGATTTTGAATGATAAAAAAAAGTTCGTGGGGTTCAGAATGTAACAATCTACTTTTTTGTGTTTTTCATTTTATGAATAATTGAATAAATATTTTTGAAATATTTTCGAACACTTGTTATTATCGCAATATAAATTCTTTAAATACAAACGTAAATCGAAAATTTCAGTAAATGAGCTGAAATTAAAATAATAAAATCATCAAAATTGATAATCACAGTATAGAACACAAGAATGTATAAATTTATTTCAGGCGATAAGCCTTTAAATGAGCGATAATAAATCCATATTCTTCGAATAAACTCGATAACGACCGAGATCTGGTTTTGGTAAAACTCTTTCTAACAATGGAAGTCAAGTACAGTACGAAATAAATGCACAGGTCAAATTCAACGACACATTACGAAAAAAGTTCAATCGAACACATTAAAATTTTGAGCACAAATCTAACAATCTCCTAAAAATTAACGGAGATGGTCGTTTGATAGAGAAAATAGAATACCTCATGATAAATTTCAGAATAAATGTGGAGCGAACGCACGTATGGATGGCGTTGAAAACGGAGAAGATGGAAAATCAGGTGTTTAACGTCCACACAGTCCATAAATATTTGCTAATATGGGTCTTCTAAGGCTTAGATTCTATTTTCTTCTCAAATTATAAAAAGAGTAGGAGCAGTGCTTGCTCGGGCCAAGAAATAGAGAGGTTCAATCCGTTTTTAAGTATGATTAAAAACAGAATGCCGCTGCAATACAAAATTTTCACGATTAAACTGTAGAACAATTACACTCTCTTCAACACAACTTTGAACATTCGTAACTGGCGATCTTCTGAGTCACGAATTAGTAAAACTGCATCGAAAACTTCGCCAAACGCCGCTGATATAAAAACTTGTCAAATAAAATAAACGAACTTATTCAAGCAATGGTGTTTCGTTTCTTGAGCTGCGCAATTCTCCCCTTATTTTCCACGTGACATATGAACTCTAATTGCTATAAATGAATTACGTATCACCCGATCATTCGCGAAGAATATAATAATTTACGCAAGGCGGGAAGTGCCTCAATAGGAAGTGCCAGAAAATGATCTAATACAAAATTGACGCGATTGACCGCGATATTTTAAAAAACTTCTTACAAGAAGGAAGTTCACCTGGAAAAAGAGTTAGAGCATTTAATTCGAGAAATTAAGAAGAAAATGCATTGTTATTGAAAATGCTTCAGAGTGTTAAAAGGAATCAGACTAGTATATATTTCAAGCATTTACTTGAGTTAAATTTTTCTTACGAAGAACTGCAGAATCTTACAAAGCCCATCAGTTCAACACAGTATTTACATTTTACTTAGTGGGTTTAATCCAAGGAGTCTCATTCCTTCAGCAAGAACATTTCTAGATACGTTGAAAAGAAGCAATCTCTGAGAAGCTACTTCAGATGGTTCATCTTTCACTCTTAGTTCTAGTAAATTTTTATTGATGACATGACTGTAATTCAAGAATATCAATATTATTCTTCGTGAGCTATTGGAAGAGCTTGAGCGTTAGATAGTTCTAAAATTCGATTACCTTAGTCTAAATAAGTAGCCGACTAGAAGGCATGGTTCTAAAGCCTCGTATGACCTAAATATTGTTTCCTCGAAAAGGCCAAGTACATAAAGTAATTCATCTACGCATGGTTCCTTTATGATTTCTGGATTACATTCATTCGCTGGCTGCACTCCACTGTTTTCTTCTAAGTTAATTAAACGACAGTGAGTGTATTGTAATCTCACGCCTGTTTCGCCTTTGATCTAAAAAAGTAATTACAAATAACATTCAAGAACCAATTGTGTGAAGAGGGTAATTAGTTGTGAAGGGAAGTAATATAATTCACGTACATCCAAAGCCTTGTTCCAATCGAAATCATAATCATGAGCACGTTTTTGTTTCAAGTCATTAATAATTACAGCTGAAACTCCAAGGATATCTGTACTGGTGTCATCTGTATCAAGAGAAACTTTCGTATCTGAAATAAAGCAAACTTAAGAAAACTAGAAACGAAATGAACATTATTTTTCAAATATGTACAAATTTCGTTGAATGATTGATTTCTTACTCGGCGACTGTATTTGTTTCTCTTTCATAACTGCTCTCGTTTCATCAAGAATATCATTCAAAAATACAGCCGTGCCCTTCCTTGTACTCATTCCACGAATTTTTCCAAACTTCACATGTTGTATTCTTTTCGCCCATGGAAATTCCATGCGTTCAAGAATATTCACGAGTCTCACGAAATGTTCAGATTGTGCATTATCGACAACATAGTACATATTATCAAATTTATGCTCGTCAAATCTATCTATTGCGGCAGCGATATCTCGTGTTATATACAAAGTAGATCCATCGCTTTTTAAGATAGGCACACTCTTCTTGGTACTGAAACGGATAACTTTTCTACCTTCTTCATCTGTACTTAGCAGCTGTAACCGTTCCAATTCAGAGAAGAGCGTTTCCAATTTTTTAGCATTGTACATAGATTCCCAGTGATATTCGTCAAATGTGATTCCTATTCTACTGTATGTTTTCCTCAACTCGTCGACTGTGTAACGCCGCAAAATTTCCCACTCTTCCAGACTTTCATCATTTCCCTCTTCTAAGAGTTTGAAAATGTCTCTAGCTTTATCATCAATGGATGGATCTTCTTTGCTTAAATTGTGAGCATAGACATAAGCTTTGTACAAAGAATTGATCGGATCCTCTTTCATAGCAGATTCAGAAATATTAGCCAGTTTGAGACCAAGCTGAACAAAACCGAACTGCGTTCCCCAATCGCCTAGATAATTTATGGTTGTTACTTTGTTGCTCAGAAATTTGTTTAAATTCGCGATATAATTTCCTATTATTGTTGATCTTAGGTGACCCACGTGAAACGGTTTTGCTATGTTTGGAGAACTGAATTCTACAACAACATTACTGGGATTGGCGCCGACAAAAGGAGTTATTTGTTTGATATTGTTGTCGAGCATTTCTTTGACATATTGGTTCCTGTCCAGTTGAAAAGACAACCATTCCTTATGATGGGAATTCAAATGTTCGATATTCGTAACAAATTTGCCAATTTCGCTTGTTGTAATAGATTCAGCTTCTTGCAGAAAGTCATACTCCTTTCTTTTCAAAGGAAATAGGAAGGAAAATGGCTCATCTTTGTTAATATATTTTAATGTCAAATGCGAGGCCTTGATGTTTCTACTCAAAGGGTTTGAGCTCAAGGATTGAGTAATCTAAAACAGGAGAGAATTATGAATTTTGTTAAAGAAAATGATAAATTCTTAGATAATAAAATTATTTCTTTATTTCTTCATAAATAATTGATGTATATGAATTTGTATCCATATCCACTGAACAAAATTTTGGGTATAATTAAGGCAGGCAACGTTAAATGATCTCAAAACAACAAATGTCATTTTAAAGGAGAAGCAAAAGACCTTTTTAGAGAAACAATTTATAACCAATTGAGTAAGTCATATTGTTTTGCATATTCAGATGGATGAGTAAAATGAACATTTTGTAAAAAAAAAAAGATTACGATACAGGTGTATGTAATGATATGAATCCGATTAAGGGTTTTTTGTTTGGTTTTACAGCCCAATAGAAAGAACAAAAAAGAAGATTCTATACCTCAAAACTCGTTTATACATAACCTCTATAAAAAAAACCACTGAACCACTCTATCGAAATCTGATGTATAAACATGACACTTTCATTTACACCATACACAAATTACAGTTATTAACAGAGAAGAGAAAAATATTTTTCAGAACTATTAATACAATATTTTTTAATTTCAATAATACCTCTAATCTTTAAGTACCTGTTGGAATCCTATGATGATTGTCGGATTGTTGAAAATATGAAATATCTTTCGTACCTTATTTATGATAAATTCTTTAAAATTTTTAAATGTTTGAATACATTTAAATCTTAAATATTTGCATCATTAAAAATTAGAATCATTCCTATCCACGAATTAACTCTATTACCATCAGGAATTTTCCAAGTAAGCAGAATATGCATTGTTTTAGACAGATGAAACTTCAGAAAGAACTTCTTCTAAGAAAGAAAATGATAAATTATCATTATTCAATATTTACCTTCTTATGAATAACAGATCTCACACGGTTACTCATTTTTTTGCATTGAGGTTATACCGGTTCTGTTCCCACAAAATTCAACGTTTATTATGACTGGATATTATGCTATTTTTCATGATTTGCAATAACTTTGAATTCCTCACGTTCATACTATACAAATACTCTGAAATAGCATGTATTTTATTGTTTTTATGTTCATTTTACAAAATTCAATGTGATCTTTGAAATAGGTTATGTTTTCCTAACTTGCGCATGCTCATTACACACACGATTTTCCACTGCTACCAACATTTGGATTTATATTTAAGAAAGCGGCAACAATTTGAAAACCATTATAATATAAAAGTCTTATGATTTCTTGATACAAAATATTTAACTGCAATCGAAGAAATTAATCGAATTTTATAGACTCAATTCTATCAAGAAAATGTTTTAAGTGAAGTTTTTAGAATGAAGATAATTATTTTCAAACAATACGTTATCGAGTCCGTAGTCCGTACCATTCCGTACTAAGTGTTGAATATGAGGGCAGGTTGGCACAGGTGTCCAATACCAGGGCTGTGACTATTCATTTATTAGTAATTCGGTCTTTATGTGTGTACAATGTAAGTATAAATTCATTGTATAATAAATATGTTCTGCAACAATAATACAATTACTCTAATATCATTACAGCGTTTCAATCTATTTCAAAAATATTCATGTCTTCAAATTTGTTGAAAAATAGTAATATTCTGAGTAGCACACGTCTTTTGTCGTAAATTCTAAGATAAGAATTACTCACAAAAAATGTTTGCAAGCAAACTCATTTTGAACACCAAAATTAATGAATTATTAAAGCTCCTCTATCATACGCCGTTGAGATTGAACTTTTGAATGGTGGGGGGAAATACCGGGACCGCCATTTTGGCATATCGTGGGAGCCTTCTGTCGGCACCGTGTGGCCGTGAGCTGAACTAACGTCCGTCCATCCAGCCAAACTTTGATCCAGCTGAGCTGAAACGCGTGTGAGAGCTTGTTCAGCTCAAGAAAAGGAAGAAAAGGGGGCTGGACAGGACAGAACGGGAACGTGTAATCTGAAATAAGTTAAAAGCCTCGAGTCACTAAATGCAGTAAATATCGAAACGGGTTGAGTTAGCCGGAAGGAGGTGTATTCGTTTATAATAATCGGTGTTACTACTCCGTGAGTGTAAGGTGGTGGGTGCCAGTTCACAGTTCAGTTTTGTTTCTTTTCCTGTGGAAGCGGGTGCTACCCGCGAGGAAGTAACTACATTGCCAAGAACCCTGATCTCTCAAGGATTGGCTTCGATCCTCGAAGAACGAGTCAGGACGGGACAGGACGGCACGATTCTAGGCGAGGATCTCCAGTATGGCGGGACAGACGATAAACGACAGATTATTGGCAGCCAGGCACAGCATTGCCGGACAGGGCCTTGCAAAGGCCGTCTGCAAAGCCACCACCGAAGAAATGATAGCTCCCAAGAAAAAACATTTAGATTGTAAGTTCGCATGTTCAATTTCAAGTCTTCACGCTTTGGTAAATTTTGACTTTATGCTCCGATTCCTCCCCTTCGTAAATTCGTTATTCATTTCCACAATGAGATTTAGAAAATACCGGTTTCTTCAAGCCGGTTAGTGAGATAATGCAGGTATCTATAGGTGATTGAAACTTTTTGTTAGAATTTTGAATGACTTTCAAATAGGGTTTGAGTGTGGGCGAGGTTAGGTGTGTGAATGGAACCCTCCAGGTCGTGCTTTTGCGCGCACTCGAGTTTTCATTTACGTCACTGCTGATATATATTGTAATATTGGACTGGAGTTTAAAAAAATCAATAAAAATTAGATGATATAACATTAGACATGAGCTATGAAACTACCTGTCATAAATCATGACAATTTACTGCAACCAAATGACATTTACGTAGTATTTTTGACAGTGTCGTTTCAAAAGTGATGATTGAAGAAACTAGGGTTTTTATTGTTATAATTTAAATTTAATTCCAATATCTAATCTGCAAATGCGAGATAATTAGGTTATCTCTTACATTTGGTGGTAAATTTTCTTTACATTGCTCGAAATGGATAGAAATTAATATTTTGAGGTTCAAGTTTTGCGCTAAAACGGTACATGGCCTTCTCGGGTTTAACGGTATTTGATATTTACGTGTAGGTTTGGTTTGGGCCAAAGGTGTTTGAATAGGCATGTTTACTTGAGCTTTTGTATACTTTTGTGTGTAATGACTACTTGGAATCAAACGGAATCATGAACTTGTTCAGTATTTTGTGTGTTAGATATTGAATTAAGACATTAGAGTTATTTTTCAAATCAGTTTAAGCAAACTCGATGCAATTAGTCGGAATGTCAAGGCAACAGATAATACGTTCGCTTCCTCGATGTGGTAAAAAATACGGAAACTAAGCTTAAGTTTTTGTAACCTCGCAGGAGAAAAAAAAAATTTTCATGATTCTTGATATTTTAATATCTTATTTCTTATTTGAATGCATAGTCGATTAAAAATTATTATTTAATAATCTGATTGTGTATCGACAAAAGTGTTGCTTCAGTACAAGTTTGCAAATCTACTTCCGAGATATTTAGAGGCAGGTGACCGTTTCTCGTTTGTTCATTCAACCGTATAACAAAAAGTAATGTTGCAATGGCCACATTAATCCGTTGACTCTTCGTTTACTTATGTTGAACGAATTTCCTGTTTAAAATATGACGAAGATATCAGGAATTTCTGTGGTAATAGAAAACAAATGCTCATTTTTGACCGAATCAAAATTTTTGTAATTCCTTGCATTGTTCTTCAAAAACGTCCCAGAATGCACGGGAAAAATTGTCATTTAGTTCTGGAAATCTATGCAATGTTTTTCTAAGATACCTAATTCGATTTTAAATCAGCGACGTTTCGAATGAAAATCCTTCAAATTTTTCCGGAAATTTCAAATCATACCGGGAAATACCTTGGCTGACATCGTGATGATAAAACATTGTTTTCGCTTCATTTTTATGAAAGTTGAAGATAGGTTTTTATTTTTTTTTATCTATAAACGTCAAACTTCTATTTTCTACGTGTAAATGTGGACTTATCTGAGAATGTGTGCGTAAGAATGAAGTTGGTGACTTGACAAGAAAGACCCTATTGATCTGTCCCAATTCCTCTTCTCGTGTATGAATATTCCACTGTATTGAGTCCTGCTAAATTCAACAATTTTAACTGTTATTTATCTCTGCCATTCCTCGACCCAGCACAAAAATGCCTGACATTTTCATAACAGTATCTTGACGAATTGTTAATAAATTCTGAATATTGGTTATGTTTTGTAAATATAATTATATCAAATATTGTACTAGCTATCGCGAGAGAGCAGGGTGGCGACATTACCAGGACAAACCCGGGAATTTGATTAAAAACCGGGAATTTTCTTGACACAACCTAGACCGTTAAAAAGTTTACCTTATAAATATAAGAAATGGCCGCTTCCTTTCTATGATTTGAAAAGATATCTCATCATTTGATTTGGAGAATGTAACGTTCCTTTAGTCTGATTCTGAAGATTTTTAAATATATCTATATACTTTATAAGAGCAAGAATTTAAATTTTTTTACATTATAAAATTTTTTTTTTCCAAATGTATTGCTTCCTGAGATTTTTTTAGCTGACCGAAGATAGTATAATGGAATTGATGATAGCCCAAACATATAGGACGAATCGTTTTCTCAATTTTTTCAAAAAAATGTATTATTTTGTCATGTTCTATTTCCTTCCTCTTTATTCATCTGTCTTGAGACAGGGAGGTCGAATACTTCACGTATTCGAATTGAGGAAAGAGAAAATTCAGAAAATTGCTCTTCCAATTTAAAATTCTTCAGAATCTGAAAGTGCATTATTTTAATATAAAATCCGACTCTGATTGAAAATGTGACTACTTTGTTGGAAATCAATTAATCTTTTTCTGGTGAAAATTCAAGTATTTAGTTGAACATTGATTTTTGAATTTAAAAATTATACTGTTTCTTTCAGAATTTATTTCCTTTGTTAAAAAGTCGCCTCTTTTGTAGAAAATTAATCTTTATGGTTAAAAATTCACCTTTTCCGCAAAAAATACATTTATTCCAGTTAAAGATTTATAATTTTGCTTGAGAATCCATCAGTTTGGTTGAAAATTTATTTCTCCAACTGGAAATTCAACTGTTTTATCCTTGATCGAAAATGATCTTTTCTAGTTCAAAATTCAACTATTTGGATGAAAATTTGTCTTTATGGGTTGATTAATTAGTACGTTGAAAATTCACATATTTTGTTAAAAAATTGATTTTCGGTATAAAATTATTGAAATTTATTGAAAACTTATTAAAAATAAAGCTTTTATTTCTTGTTTGAATTGAGAATTCAGTTATTTCGCTGAAAACTCTTATATTTTGCTGAAAAAAAATGAATTTTTTGGTATAAAATTATTTTTTCCTCCGGAAGTTAGTTTTCGTGTTTGAATTGAAAATTCAATTATTTCGCTGAAAACTCTTATATTTTGTTGAAAAAATGGATTTTTTGGTATAAAATTATGTTTTTCTCCGAAAGTTACTTTTCTTGTTGGCAAGTTCTTCTTTACGGTTAACAATTCAAGTTAAACAGTTGAATATTTTTTATATCAGTCGAAAATTCTTCTGGTTGAAAACTCTTATGTTTGGTTAAAAAATAATTTATGGTCAAAATTTCAACTATTCTAGTAGACGGTTTATCATTTCAGATCAAAATTCGGCTTTCTGGTTCATAATTCAACTGCTTCAAATAAACATTGACAATTTTATTTAAAGATACATAATTTTGCTTCAGAATCGATTTGTTTGAAGTTAGTTTTTTAGATACAAGTTAATTTTTATTGGTTATAAGTAATTTTTTTCGACTGAAAATTCAATCTTTTCCAAATAAAAATTCCATAGTTGTAGTTGAAAATTAATTTTTTTTTGTTAAATTCTAAATTTGAGTATTAAAATGTTGGTTGACACTAATTTATCTCTTTTGCTAAAAAATAATTCATCTGTTTGAAAATTCAAATCTTTTAGTTGATGATTCTTTGTTCTAGTTAAAAACTCTTTTGTTTGGTATGAAATTGGTTTTCAAATTCAAACTGTTACTGTTTCATTTTCGGTAGAAAATTAATCTTTCTATTTGACAATTAATCTTGGTTTCTAAGTTAAACTGTTCATAATTCTGTTGTAAAATTCATCGCTTTGGTTGAAAAATGAACTGTTTTGTTATGAACCCATTTTCTTTATCGCAAATTGATTTTTTCAGTTGTAAGTTTAACTTTTCCAACTTTTGTAAAAAAACGGATATTTTTTCGTGGGATTTAGTATTTTTTCAAAATTAATTTATTTTGCAATTCTTGATCTGTTTTGTTAAAGGATATGCAGAATGAAGATCACGAATTAAAATAAATGTTTGCGGTTTGCGACAGATATGAATATGTTAATTTTAGTTGACTGGGAAAATTGAAAAACTTGACCGGTGAAAACCAGGAAATGACCTGGAATTTAAAATAGTCCGCGAAATCTCCACCCTGGAGAATAAAGTAAAGTTGAAAGTTAAAAGCAATGATCTTGAAGATCGAACGTGTGGAATTGTCAAATTTTCAAAGCATCTTAAATGTATAGGAATACTAATTTTGCTCTTAGGTACTGTGCATAAATTCTTGATTCAACGTGCTCGTATATTTCTCTCTCAAAACAGATTCCGTCACTATTTCTGTTCAACCAGTCTGGACGTCTTTTTGGGCGTTTTGCTAGTTAGTGGTCTGGAAATGCAGATTTGTATATTGAATAAAATATTAATCAAAATATATAGCTCGTTGTTAAAAAGTTGAGGATTTCGAACCGAAGAATACACTTGACGGATATTTTCAGGATGTAAAAGTTTTTGCGTGATTCATTTGAGTGGATTCAATATTTTTTCCTCAAAAAGGATGATGGGGTAAATATTGTGAAAGGGTCTCAACTCGATACCATCTTTTATTCGAGCATTATAATCATCGGAAACTGTATTGTGTCACGTTTCTTCACTTGTATATCCAACTTCGTTTCCTCTTTAAACATTAAACAATAAAATGGCGCGTGCAATGACGTTTCTCAATAAAAACGTTCTTCATGTGAGCAATGCGCTTTTTTCATGGAAAAGTATGTTAAAGTACATCCTCTATTTACAGTTCAGAATTTAAAAATCGAAGACCAAATTAGAAGAATCTTTCCAGCATATATAAGGGGTCGTCCATAAACTACGAAGCCGATTTTAGGGGGAGGGGGGCTGTAAGAAATACTACGGCCATCCACGGAAGGGGAAGGGGGGCAGTTTCAATCAGATCTACGTAGCCTTTCATAAAACTTCATTAAAAAATTTATTAATAAATGAACTCTAATACATTATGTTAGATTGTAGAAAAAAAACAAGTTCAATTTTCGTCACGCTGAAATTGCTATATATTAATAAAATTTGTAATTTAGAATTTACAGGATGGCGATTCGGCGGACGATTCCAGAACCCCGTCATTTCCTGGTTTTTCACGGTCGAATTTTTCAATTTTCCCCGTTGACTAGAAGTAACATATTTGTATTTGTCGCAAAACGCTTACATTCATTTTTATTCGAATCTTAACATCCTTCAACACAACAAATCAAACATTGCAAAATAAATCAATTTTAAAAAGAATACTCTAATTTTCAACAGAAAAATATCATTTTTTTACAAAAATCGAACAGTTAAACTTACAATTAAAAAATCTGCCCGCTTCGCGGGCACATTCTCATCGCGCGCTCCGCGCGCAGCTCGCTTCGCTCGCAAGTTTGAGC
>WSXT02183886.1:0-20775 GCA_011762715.2 Neuroterus valhalla | reverse complement strand
TTTCTTCCTTTTACTCGTTGGACATTTTGCTCTACGATGGAATGGGAATTACCCGTACACGCAAACGCAAAATTTGGGAATGTTTCCAAAAAAAACCCGGGTTCCCCCTCCTAATCGAGGACACTTCTATGATATGGCAAAGAGGACCCCTTAATGAAGCGTTCTAAAAAAAAAAAAATTAGAAAAAGGAATTTTCCGGGAATTTTACTCATTTTTCCGACGCAATGCCTGGACTAAAAATGAATTTGGAAGTGACAATTTTCTTTAGTTTGTTGGATGGCACAGAAGTGTAATGGATAAAACATATAAAAATAGGCATTTAGTAAGACTCCAGCTTAAATTAGCCTATTGTTCAAACCAGACCTGGTTTAAATATGGCACAAAAATTAATTCAAAATTTGATAAAAATGCCTAATTTGCTCTCCTTTGCAATTCCAAAGTCATCCCTATGTTTTCCTAGAACATATACTTACTTGAAATATTTTATTAATTTTTGGTGATACACACACTAAATATCCAATTCATAAGGAACTGTTGTTCTCAGCTGATGTTAAGAAAATTCTTGTATTTTCGAAATTGCCAAAAATTCCTAGACTTCTAATTTATAACTTTTGAAACGCTAATATCAAAATGATAAGAAAATTCATTTGTCATCTTTTATTCTTTTGACTACCCTCTCCAAAAATTTTACTTCAACTGCTGAGATAGACCGACCCAAAATGTCGGAACGAAACGAGTTATTCTTGGTTAAGTTACTCACTGAGAAGGGCACAGTCTCCTGCAGTTTTGTCTTCCAGAAGGGAAAGAGCAAATTCAGTCCTGCGAACCGTGGAAAAAACTCTTCCTCTCTTTTTTTGTTAATTAATAATTACTCAATTTTGTGCAGAATAATTAGGTTCTATTAAAGAGGAACTTCAATTTGAAGAAAAGACACTCAAGTGAAACCACAAAATTCATTGGAGATATAATTCGGAAAAAAATCCAAATTAACATCTGACAGGAAACCAACTAAAATCTGAATAAAATCTGTGTGAAATATTTAATAAAATCCCTGTTCGATTCTCCGAAAACAAGCAAGAATAGCCATTTAGAAATATCTAAATGAAATCTGAATGAAATTTGACTGAAATCTGAATAAAACCTGAATAAGTTCCAACTAAAATCCGAAAAGAGACAAAGTTGAATGAAATTAAAATACGAATAAAGTTAGAGTTATAACCGGATAACATAGTAATAGAAATACAATAGAAATTCAGATAGAAAAGAATAAAGCTTCAAAAATATATTTCAAAAACATAGTTCTCCTGTTTTTGTTTCCGTAAATTTCAAAATTCTCTCTTATTTATTATCAGTTGAAAGCTCAAACATTTTCAAAATATCTTCAAAGCTTGAGTAAAAAAAGAGATTACTTTTCTGTTGACTTCGGTTTTTCTTCAGGCTATACATCAATCTTCTTTATAAACAAGAAGGGGATTGTATTGACCCTCAATAATGAATTTTGTATAGGAAGTTCATATTCAAAATCAATTCTTTATTGAAAATCAGAATATTATAATAACTATTTCAATGCAACTAGAGAATCTTCCGTTGGAAATTCATATATTCAGATATTTCTACTATTTGGTTGAAAATCGGCTGTTTTGTTTGAAACTCAACCGTTTTTATTGAATTCATGTTTTTAGTTTGAACATTTTACAATTCAGCTGGAATTTCCTTTACTTATAGAGTGAAGAATCTTTTTCGGTTAGAAATTTGTCTTTTTGGTTTGGAAATTCATGTCTCCAGGTAAAAATTTGAATGTTTCGTTAAAAATTCGTTCTTTTTTTTTTTAATTCTCCTTAATTTAATTGAAAATTTATCTCTTTGGTAAGATCTTTCGATATTTTCTAGAAAATCCGTATTTTTGTCATGAAAATCAAACAATTTTCTTGATCGAGAAAACTTATCTGGATGGAAATTCAACATTCTATTGGAAATTTTTTCCTTTTGTTAGGAATGTCATCTTTCTAGTTCAAAATCAAACCGTCATATTGAGGATTTAACTATTGTTCCCGAACTGTGTCTTCCCTGCTTGAACTCAACTATTTCGGTTTTGAAAAAAACAACCTATCTCCGTTTATCTATAAACTTATAAATTTTTTCCGGAATTCATCTGGTTTAATTGGAAATCGAAAGACTTTGTTGAAACTTGAATACCTTCGTTAAAAATCCCCTTTTTGGTTAAAAGATTTTACCAGAATTCTTAAAAATTCTACAATTTTGTTCAAAAATCAACATTCATGGTTTAAAATTACACTGTTTTAGTGGATAATTCTATTACTTGGTTGAAAATTCGTCTTTCTTGTGAGAATATTCACCTTTCTTCATTGAAAATGATACTTTATGGTAGATGATCACCTTTTTTGGAAGGAAATTCAATTATTTGGTTGAAAATTTACCAGTGTTGTTGCAAATACCTTTTTTTGCAATTTTGTTTTCACAGGTTACAAATTTAATGATTTTGGTAGAAATTCTCGTAGTAGTTTAAAAATTCTCTTTTCTGTTGGAAATGACATTTTTCGTTCCATACATTAAACTATTTCGTAGAAAAATCGCCTTCTTGGCTTGGAAATGCTTTGGTCGAAGATTTCACTTTTTTTTTCATTCAATTGGAATTTTTTCTGTGGAGAAAATACATCTTTCCGGTTCAAAATTCGACTGTTTTATTGAAAATTCAACATTTTTACTAAAAATATTCTGAATTCGAAGCATTACAAATTGAATTTGATGTAGTGCCGACATTAGATAATAATAGTGATGAGATCTGATATACAGCGAACCGCCATCTGGCGGCTGGATTCGGCACTAATATACCGGGGTCATTTTTAAAAGACTGTGTGCTGCTCTGATGCTAATAAGTGTAAAACATGAATAATTTTCTGAGAGTGCTATTATCCAAATTCCTACATGAAAAAAATGTTCGATAGTACAGAAATGGACGATCTAGGTACGAAATTCAGTATTTGAAAAAGCAAAAGTCAAAGATTTCGTTCTGTTTTCGGATGTTCAAGCAAGACTTGCAAAGGACTAAGAAAGGGTTTGGTATAAGTGGTTAATAAAAGTGTGTTCGAAGAAATGATAAATCATAGAAAGCAATGAGAAAATGTTCTAAAAATAGGGACGAAGGTAACCTCAAACAATTTTGACAAAATTGATTTGTTATTGTTGTGACAGTTCAACCTAACCTCAAATTTTCAAAATCGACTCTTTTGCTTAAACTTTGAATAAATTTCCTGGACCATGCAACGCAGTCATACCCCAGAAATAACTGGAATCCCAATAGGGAAGGATAAAATGAAGCTCAACCGGAAGAAATAGAGAGATTGAGTGAAGTTAAAGTCTGTCAGGTAGATATGGATCGATATAGCATACTTGAGCAGAGTAGTGTCTAGAAAATGCGATGCGACGTCTTCAGAAGTTGCATATCATGCCGACTCTGTCGTGTCAGTCATGACACTGAGGATAGAATTGCGCAAAAGTGCCTTCTGCTTTAGCGGCACCGAAGATCACAGGACTTGCGCGTCCCTTTGCGGCCCCCGGACCAGTCGGTAAGATCGCATAAAAGGAGAGCGTAGGTAACCAAGCAAGCGTCGGAACAACGATCGTTGTGCACCAGTGCCAGTAGTTATCGATGGAATGTAGCAATCAGAGCAATCAATCGATGTGGTAGCGATGGCGGATGCTGTGCTCACCCACCAGAACATCCCTACCGGCTACTGGCTCCTTGGAGCGAAGATACGCCATCTTCTCTCTTTGGGGTCTTTCGTTTTCCGTCTTGAGTCTTCAGTCTTGAGACTTTAGTCTCTCATCTCGAGTCTTCCGTCGAACCGCTACGCTGCGCTGCAGCTCTTGATTCGAATCTGATATCACCAACTGCCTCCATTTACTATCACTCTTCACGCTCCAAAGACTCCTACCGAGGTTCCGAGTTATTCCGGGGTCAACGTTGGTATGGAGTCCCCAACCGATCTTCCAAACAACCGAGAGCCCATCTTGAATCCGCGCTTCTGACCGATGACCCGTGAATGCGATGATGGTACTGCTCGAGGCAAATTATTTCCATAATTCCGAGTTTGAATCTGTAACTTGGATAGACGTTAGGAAATGTCAGTAGTAGTTTAATCCGAGTTTCACCTCACTTTGGAGCCAAGAACGTCCGGAACTTCCTTTTTTTTCGAGTTGCGTCAAAGTGGGATTTTTACTATCTGAACTTTGCAATGAGGCGCAAGAAGCATTTTAATAATATTTACTAATTTTAATAGGAATTTGTAGCTGCTGTCAGAATTATAAAATATTATAGAAAGAAAACTGAAACTATTGCATTTATTGTGAAAACGTTTGAAGTATTTGTTAAACTCCGTAGCAAAACTGCAAGTCCGTACTACAGCCATCTACTAATTTTAATAGGAGAAAATAGTAAATTTATTGGATTATTAACTGCAGAAGATAATAGTATTCACGAACTGTAGTAAAATGATGCGCAGGAACTTTGCGCACCAAATTACTAACTGGTTAGCAAATTGTGCTACAGTTTGAATAGAAAAAAAAGAAACTCACATATGCTATTGATCTCGAAACCGAATATATTCACTATTCGGAATTGACAACATTTGAAATTATATATTTTTGTATTCTGAAAACATAGTTATGATAACATTAAATTATAAGCTGAAACAGGCAAATCGGGTTAGTAGAAAACGTAGCTGGCAGGAATCGAGAACGCGTCTTCGGGGCAGCAGTCGAGCGACGTTCTATTTATCTACAGAACATTAGGAGAGATGGGAATGAAAACATGATTATGACCTAAATTATAGGATGTTCAATGATTCCAATTAATTTAATCTTGAATTTATCAACATTGATGATATTTACATAATTTTCAAGAACGAAATTCAAATCCAAAGAAAATAAGTAGATAACAAAAAAAAGTACTCGAAGATTTTTGAAAAGTAAAAACACGTTTCAAAACAAAAATATATGAATCCGTCGATCGGAGATCGACACACGTCGGATACGCTCGGCTGCGCTCAGTCCATGGCTTGATGTCTTCTGCTAAATCAGTTAGTAATTTTTGGAACCTATTTTAATAATTGGTATAAACTCGATTACAAAAAGAATAAAATGCCTCAAATACACATCGTGTTCCTTAAGAAAATAGTGACTTTTCTTGCATAGTTAGTATTTTATGTTATTTAAAATACTTATTACTCATATTTCCTTTGTACAATTTATTAATTTCTCTAATAATTTTCCTATATCAGATTCCACTACAGGAAATAATAGACCTTGATATTATCAAATAAAAAAACTCCTTATAAAAATAGAACAACTCATTACATAAATATTAAAATGCCGAAATTTTAGCGTTTTGATCCAATTTGCTACCTATTTTAGTAATTTTTCTAACATAAAGTTTCTCAGTGTATGAAACCAAACGTTAGAGATACCGGATAATCAAAAAAAAAAAAAAAAATGTTTGTTTGTAAGATGAACCAAGCAAACGAGAAAACAAATAGATGAAACATGTTCTCCGCAAAATGAGCTACAAATGTGTTACAAATCGTTTCATGATAGGATACATAGTTTTTATTTTTATGAGAAAATAACTTTGAGGATAAGAAAATACAATTTTTATAAAAATAAGGCGAAGTGCAAACAAAAATTGAAGAACAAAAGATATTCACTATAAAAAAATCGATGAATTTGTAATTGAATATTTGGTTATCGAATATGTAGTTTTTATTAGATCAGTAAAAAGAATTCGTTTTCAAAAGATGATAATTTGAATAAAAAATATTAATTCTGCCTCTATCCTGCTTATTTTCAGAATAAATTGAGGTCATTCAATGAAAATAAAAATAATAAAAACACTCACGGCTCAGGTATGAATTTGCATTATCACCTTTCATCGATTTTTTACCCAAAGTATGATTTGCATGTGTGGAGTTCCTCAAGGAAGAAGTTCACTTCCGGAAAGATTTATTGCCATCATGGAGGAAAAACGACCATGTGGAAGATACAATGAATTTTTCACAAAAGAGTTGACCAGAAAAGAAGATTTATGAAGCTTTTGCACGCGAATAAAAATCAGTTTTTTTTTTGATGTGGGGAAATTATTGCGGAACAGAACTCGATTCTTGTGTTCGTTCAGGAAAATGCACTTTTCTGATGCTTTTTGCATCAAATCATACGAAAAAATGACAGACACTGATGAGAACTATCATATAATAAATTGTTTGAAGCAGTTTAAAAACAAGCTAATGGAATGAAAAAAAAGGACAATTATGAGGAAGGCAAGTAAAGATGAACAGTACAAGGAAAAGAGTTAGGAGAGTAGAAGGGACAAGAAGCTATTGGTTACAAAAAGTTAAAGTTTATTCGTAAAAATGTTAAAACGAACAAGAAAATTTACAGGAGTTTTTCGAATTTTATAGTACAATTTGATGTTGTAGGATCGACAAGAACTTATATCCAGAGGAAAGACTAAGAAAGTATAAGTGTAAGAAATGAGGGTAAGAAAAAATCGAAGAAAGCAAGGTTTGAATGAGTTCAAAGCAAAAGATGAAAAGAGGAGTATTAACATAGAAGAGGGCTAGCACAGAAGAGAAACAATTAGCAAGAAAAAGGGTCGAAAGAGGTGACTAAAGTCATGGATAAGTATATTAAAAAGGAGAGAGGAGAAATGTAAATAATAGGGTAGGATTTGAATCCAAGACTATATAAGAACGTTTATAAAGTGTACAGAATATAGATTAATCATTTGGATGAAGTAGAAGTAGAAAATGTCTCGAAAGATTAGATAATAGGTATAAGTGGTGAACAACAAGTAGATATGATTGAAGAAAGAAGGTAGCTTCAATTCTATAGTTATAGGAAAGGTTAAGACGAAGGAGCGTTAACATATGTTGTTATTATGTAATCACTGATATACAGGTCTGGAAAAGTGTTAAAAAAATAGAAACTAGTGAAAAATCAGAGAACTACCTTATGTTTGAGGGAAGATGAAGAAAAAAGAAATCAAGATTAAACTGATGTTAAAAGTGAAGGAGACCAAAAAATAGAGGAGCCATAGGGTAAAAAATTGGAAGACGTCATTTCAAGATGACTTAGGGAAAAGAATATGAATGTTCCAGGAGGTTGGTAAGTTGGCCATGGGAGCTAAGACATGAGCTTTGAATCTACTTCGTCGAATTGCGGGTTCGATCCTCACCTCGCACTCTGGAGAGGTTGTAAAGGAGAGGTCAGTAAATGTAGAGGAGATTGTTATGCAATAACTCTTTAAAGCCTTGGAAGGGAGAGAGTATTGACAAATATTCTGAAATAAATGTTCCAGGAGCAGGTAATAAGTGGCATAAGGTATAAGGAGAGTTTTTGAGTTTAAAAAAATATGAAGAGGTAGAAATTTGGGTAAAAAGTATATTGGATAAAGACTGAGAGTAGATAGTACCTATATGGCGCGCAAAGGTGAATGGCTTCATAAGAGGCGGATAAGGTGGATATCAGAATAAGAGAAGGCCATATAGCATTAGGGCAGAGAAAAAATGTATAGTGATGACGGAGCAATAGTTCAACCATGTATTAAGAAAAGAGGAAAAAGAGATAAGTGGATACAACAGGTGTTGATTGAATGGATGGAGGAGTAATAAAACAAGGAATGTAAATTATTTGGAAGACTGGGCATAATGAGGAATATTAATGTAAAAGAGTCGGAGGAAAACCAATATATCTGTAGAGGAAGGAAAAGAGGAGATCGTCATATAATTATTGCACCTACAAAACGTCGAAACACAGAAGACTGGAATACAATTTGAGGAAGAGAAAAGAAAAGATAATACCTGCCCCGTGGGAAAGATAGAGGCATATTGAAATTATGTCTGGAAGTTTCTGAGGAAATAGGAAGAGGAAGTATAACATTGGAAAAGATTCTTCATTAGAGGGAATAGATGAGGTGCTTAAAATGAGAAAGCAGTAACTCGATTGTGTACGATAAGGCAATGCAATATAAAAGATGGTAGTGTTGATCAGGGTCAGGATCAGGCGTCAGGGTGATAGAGTTAGGTGACGCGATGGTGCAAAGCGGTTTTTTCGCTGTATTGAGATGGAAAGTTAAAGCAAGGCGTTGACGCAATGAATTGAGATAAGTGGTTGAGGCGATGCGTTAAGGCAAGACATCTAGGAAATGGATCAATGCAATGGATCAAGGCAATGAAATGAGACACAGATTCAAGATGCGACATTAAGGCAGTGTGTTGAGGTAATGCGTCAAGGCGAGGTGTTGAGGGTAGTCGTTGAAGGTGATGTTATGAGGCACTCAGTGAAGCAAGGAGTTGAGGGGATGCGTTCAGGTAAAACGTTGATGCCATACGATAAGGCGATGAGTTTAGGTGATGCGTTAGGAGAAGAACTTGGGAACATTCGTTGAGTTAAGGCAAGATGTTGACGCGATGCGTTAAGGCAATGCCAATTCAATGACGCTCTGTCCAATAGGCAGAGCGTCAGGACTATGAATTCAAACAGTACGTCAAGGCAAGGCATAAGGGCGAAACGTAGAACTAATTCGTTGAAGCAAGGTGTTGAGTTTATGCGTTGAAGGGACGTATTGTTAAGGACATGCGCTTGGACAAGACGATAAGGCAATACGTTTGAGCAAAGAGTTAGACTAAGATGTTAAAGCGATACGTTAAGAAAATACGTTAAGGCTCAGCGTTAAGGCGATACGCAGAAGGAATGAATTGAGGAAAAACGTCAAGGCGTTGAGTTAAGGCAAGCAGTTGAAGAGAAGAATCGAGGCAAGTCGTGGAAGCGATGCGTCAAGAAAATGAGTTCAGGCACTCTGTTAAGGAGATGAATTTGAAAAACGTCGGGACAAAGCATTAAAGTATTGAATTCGAAGGATGGGTCAAGGCGATTCATCCAGACAAGATGTTAAAGCGATGCGTTGGAGCAAGTCGTTGAAGCTCGCATTAAGGTAAGGCGTTGAGGCCATACATGCAGAAAAAATCATGCGTTGGCTTACTGAGAAAAGGCAATTGAGACATGGCATTGGGGCAATGCGCAAGATTGACTCTCAAATGTGATGCGTTAAAGCTACGCGTTAAAGCGATACGAAGAAGGAGTGAATTGAGGAAAAACGCAAAGGCGTTGAGTTGAGGGAAGGAGTTGAAGAGATGTATCGAGGCAAGTCGTGGAAGCGATGCGTCAAAGAAATTAGTTGAGGCAAGGTGTTAAGGACATGCGTTTAAAAAACTTCAAGACCAAGTGTAATGTGATGATTTCGAAGAATGGGTTGGAGTGATTCATCACGGAAAGTTGTTGGAGCGATGCTTTGGAGTAAGTCGTTGATACGGTGCGTCAAGGTAAGGCGTCGAGGCCATGTTTTTATGCAAGGCATTAGAAGTACGCGTCGAGGCGATGCATTTAGGTGATGTATTATGGAGATGCGTTATGTGATGCGCTTCGTCACGGCGTTGAAAAGATGTGTTGATGCAATACGTTGATGTCATGCATTATCGAAACAGTATCAGGCCAAAAAGATGAGGCCATGCATCCAGAGGAAACTTTTAGCTCATGTGTCGAGGCGCTGAGTGAAGGCATGCTGTTAAGGCGATGCGTTGATGCAATGCATTGAGGCAAAACGTGATGTTCATTTGTTGATGCAACATGTTGAGTCAAGGCGGTAGGGCGATGCGTTGACGAGATGAGTAAATGCAAACCGGTCAGGCGAAGCGTGAAAGCAATGCTTCAAGGCAAGGCGTCAAGGTGATGCGCTGAGGTGGTGCGTTGAGGCTAGGCGCTGGGGTTACGCATTAAAGCAAGGCATTAGGGTCATGTGTTGAGGCGATAAGTTGAAGCATGATCTTAAGGCAAAATATTTAAAAGTGACGTCGAGAGCATGAATTGGAATGAGCCAAAAAAATAAGGCCATGCATCCAGGTAGAACTTGCAGGTCATGCGTCAAGGCAATCATCAAGGGCAACATGTTGATACGATGCGTTGAGACGATGCGTTACAGCAAAACGTGATGATCATTTTTTTAAGTGACGCGTTGCGGTAAGGTATTGGAGCAATTTGTTGACGAGATGAGTATATGCAAACCGTTCATGCAAAGCGTGAAAGCAATGCGTTGAGGCAAGGCGTCAAGGCGATACGCTGAGGTGGTGCGTTAAGGCAAGATGCTGGGGTTACGCATTAAAGCAAGGCATTAGGGCCATGCGTTGAGGCGAACAGTTGGAGCATGATCTTTAGGTAAAATCTTGAAAAGTGACGTCAACACCATGAATTGTCATGAGCCAGAAAGATGAGGCCATGCATCTAGGCATAACTTGCAGGTCATGCGTCAAGGCGATGAGTAAGGGCAAGATGTTGATGCCATGCATTGAGACCATGCATCAAGGCAAAACGTGATGATCATTTGTTGAGGTGACGCATTGAGGTAAGACCTTGAGGCAATGCGTTGACGAGATGAGTATATATTGAAACCGTTTATGCGATGCGTGAAAGCAATGCATTGAGGCGAGTCATCAAGGTGATGCGCTGAGGTGGTGCGTTAAGGCAAAGTGCTAAGGATTCACGTTGAAGAAAGGCATTTAGGCCATATGTTGAGGCAATAAGTTGAAGCATGATCTTAAGGCAAAATATTGAAAAGTGACGTCAAGGCCATGAATTGGAATGAGCCAAACAGATGAGGCCGTGCATCCAGGAAAAATTGCAAGTCATGCGTCAGGTTGATGAGTAAGGACAAGATGTCGAGGTAATGCGCTGAGACGATCCGTTAAGGCAAAACGTGCATGCGAAGCGTGAAAGCAATGTATGAGGCATGATCTTGGGGCAAAATATTGAAGACTGACGTCAAAACCATGAATTGAGATGATGATTTAGGAAAGAAAGTTGATGCGATGGGTCAAAGCGATGAATTTACCCGATGCATTCAGGTAATACATTGAGGCAAAGTGTCGAAGCGTCGAAGTGTTGAGTTCAGAAAGAAAAGTGTGATACTTGATGTTGTAAGATGAATTGTTTATAGAATTTGTTCAGCACGCTTCTGAATGAATTGAACAACCAGTCACTTCCGAATAAATTTTATCAAGTCGATTCGGCAATTCATAATTGACTTTTTTTTCGGACGAATGAACAATTCGTTGGAGATTCGCGGAAGGTTCATTAATTCGAAATACACGCGTCGTGCAAAACGATCGGGAGGTGGAATGCGTTTGCCTGAAAAAAAACTAACCTCAAGGGGAGATTCGTTATCGATCGAGAAGTCTGTAATTCGGTAGTTGGCTGTCGGGAAGGGTGGGACATCGCAGGAGCGTCTCGACGCCGGAGAAGGGAATCTTTTGTGAAATTGATACCAGGAAGATGCTATCGTCCGAATCCAACACGTGTAACGTACTACTGCGTTGGGACGAAATAAAATTTATTTTGCTGTTATTTTCACGAACGAACGATTCCAATACGAACGTTCTAGCGAATCGAAGAATAAAAAAAGGAATCAAGAAATTTCTTTCTGAAGGGAAAGGTATCCTTGGTATAAAAAGCGTTATCCAGAGATTATTAGAATCAGGCAATATTCACTCCTTACTTTTCAATACTCCACAATCAACCCTTCAATTTTATTAATTTTTTGTAATCTCTCCTACTGCCTCTCCTTGTGTCTATTTTGATTAATTTTTCAACCGAATTTTCTTTTCACTTTCCTTCCCACCTGCACTTCTGTACCTTCCCCCTCATTTCCATGAATTCTCTTTCCTCCTTATTACTTTCCTTATTTTTCTTTTCCGGTCACTTCAACCGATTTCTCAACAATTTTTTTCATATTACCTTGCTCACCATAGGTTTGCTTCTCTTTATTTCCTCTAAACGTCCCTATTGCCTCTTCTTCTCTCTTTCTCAATCTCGGATCCTCAATTTTCCCACCCACTGCTTTATACTATCCCCCCTACCCTTACTTCTCTTTGATTCCCCGTCATTTGTTAATCCATCCTCCCTTCTCATAACTTTGCTCCTTATCCTTAAGTTCCTCCTTTTTTTCTTCATTCCCTATCCTTTTCCCTACTCCTTTTTTATCATACGACGAACAGAAAAATATTTTCAACTAGATAATGGCGTAGTATGAAGATAAACTTCTCCCATACTTTTTTGCATTGGGATAGCTACGCTTAAGGACAATAACCTTATTTAATGGATTTAAATATTCGTTCATACAATCGACATATAAAATTATAGATCTTCAACCATTTTCAAGAGGAAGGATAGATATTTGGCAGAAGATGGAAATCGTAAATCCACACTGAAGAATTTACAACTAAACAGATTAACTTTCAACCAAATAGATGATTTTTATACGAAGAAGTTAAAATCTGACAAAAGAGTTGAATTCTTAACATTGAAATAAACTAATTTAAGATGTTCATTTCTGTAAAATGATTCTCAGACGAATAACTTTAACTAACTTTAACTAACAAGACAGTTGAACTTCTAGGCAACCTTAAAAAGTATATTCAATAAAACTTTGAAATTCGCAAAAAGCACAAAATTTTCGACTTTTCAACAATACGGTCAGCATTTGATTAAATTGTTTTTATTTTCAAAAAACTGATGAAATTCGTGACCAGATAATGAGATTTCCAAACAAAAGAGGAGATTTTCCATGTCGAGGAGACGAATTTTTCACGAAGGAATTGAATTTTTATTACAAGAATGTAAATTGTACAAAAAACCATTACCAATCCAAAAATTCAATTTTCTACCATAAATGCTGCATATTTAACTCAAAAAGACGAATTTACAACAAAACAGTTGAACTTCTGACCAAAAAGATCAAATTTTGTCGGAAAGGACGAATTTTCAGGAAAATTGCAAAATTTCAGAATAATAAGATTTTCTGGCAGAAGAGATGAGTTTACACGTCGGGAGGACAAATTTTTCATTATTCAGAAAAATTTTTTACGACCAATGTACATTTCCAACAATAAAATTAATGCCAACCTGAATACCTCATTTCACTCCAAATATATTTTATTCTTTCACCCAAAAAAGAGGGATTTCCTACAGAACAGTGAAATTTTTATTAAAAAAGACGAATCCCTTATCAGAAGACTAAATTTTTGACAAAATTGTGAGATTTTTCAGAAAGAAGTCAAATATCCAACTGAATTATAGACTTCCAACCAAAAAACATGTGGAAGAAATTTTCTTAAATGCGGGTGTTTATATCGAAAATTCAAAAAAAAAAAAAAAATCAAACAAAAAACATTTCAACCAGAAAGTTCAATTTTCTACCTGAATAGTTGCAGTTTTGACCCAAAACGTAGAAACTCCAACATAGCAGGTAATTTTTCGACTACTAATTTTTAAACATTTTTTTGATTTTTTGACAGGATGGTTTAGTTCACAACACATTTATCAAATTATCCAACAAAGGGTCATTACTTCGAACCAAAAAATATGACATGTGAATTTCAAGAAGACCTATTTCTCAGAAGAATGTGGAGTTTTTGAATCATAAATATCAATTTCAAATTCTCACAAAAAAATTATTCATTAAAATATTTCTCAACAAAAAGAGTGGTTTTCAATGGAATCCCAACATTTAACTGTAAAGAACAATTTTTCAGCTGAAGATGATAATTGTTAATAAAGGTAATCGTATTATAAACCAAGAATTTGAATTCGAAGAAAAAGCTATATATTTTCAAACTGGCATTACAAAAAGAAATTTAGAAAAAATTGTTTTTTTGAAAATCTGTTGGAGTTTCAACCCAACACGACCAATTTTTGAGCATAAAGAATGAGTTTCAAACAAAATTTTCCAAATCCGCAAAAGAATAATTTAATTTTCGAAAGAAAAGATGATTTGTGACCAGTAGTGATGAATTTTCAAAACGAAACGATGTAATTCATCGGAAAATCCTTAAGTTTTCAATAAGAAGCATGAAATTTCAACTCAAAAGAACATTCATAACGCTTCTCCAAAATCTGAAATGGGTTTTGGAAATAGGAACGCCAAGAATTTGGAGAATTCACTTCCGACGAAATTCTCCGAAAGGTTATTAGAAAAATTTAATTTTGAACGAATAGTAAAATTTTCTACCGGAATGGTTCATCTATTCTAAAAAAGACAAAGTCCCAAAAAAAAATAGATATGAATCGACAAAATTTTGGAATTCGGAAAAAATTATTGGATTCGCAACCAAATGATAAGATTTTCCAGAAAAAGGGATGAGTTTTTGAGAGAAAGAGAAAAATTTGCCATAAAGTGATTGATTTCTTATCTTAAAAATGTGTATTTACATGAAAAAATCAATATACAACTATCCAGTTTAATTCTATACCAAAATAGCCTAATCTCCAACTCAAAAAGGCGAATTTTCTACAAGAATCTTTTTCACCAAAATTGTCACGTTTTTCACGAACTATTCCAATTCTCAACCGAATGATGATATTTTTAACAGAAGGATATAAATTTTCATCTCGAAAAGAAGAATTTTCTACTTAGCAGATATATTTTCTACTCGAAACCGTGAATTAGAAGGAAAAATTTTCTAACCAAATATAAAGTTCAAATTTCTACCAAAATTGTTGATCGTTTAACCAAAAAGACAAAACTGATAACTTTCTAATGAAAGAATCAAATTATAAACAAAATTGAACGTTTCCAATAAAAAAGGATAATTTTTCTTTTAAAGGAGACAAAATGTTACATAAGAGTTTTATTTTCATCCATAAGAAATTTACGAATTAGAAAAAAATTGATTTCAACTAAACTGTTAGAGTTTCAATCAAAGGAGATGACTTTTAGACCGAAAAGGATTACTTAACAGGAAAATTTTCAAATTTTCACAAACAAAGAATCTTTAACCGCGAAATAGGATTCTCGAGCAGAGGCGTTTCAGTTTCAACAAAACAGATCAATTTTTCACCAAAAAGAGAAATTTCTCAACTGAAAATGATAATTTTCCTAAAAAATAATCAAATTATCAACATGAGGAACAGATTTCTAATCAAATGGGATGAATTTTCATTCTAATAGGATGAAATCAAACAAGAAATTTGAATTTTCATCTGCTAAGGATTTCTCAGTGAAAAAAATTTTTCAACAGTTTTTTGAAGATTCAATGATAAAAGACAGAATATAATGAAAAGAAAATAAAATTCCGAAAAAATTGAAAAATTTCCAACAGATAATTAGGAATCCTAATTAACAAATTTTCAATTAACAAATATTCAATTCCCAAAAAAAACATGAACATCCGAAAACAAAAACGAATTTTCCGCCACAAATCATGACTTCTCAAGAAAATGATTGGATTATCAACCAAAAAATTGGATTTTTATTGTAGAAAGATGAATGAACATACTAAGAAGGCAAGAAACTTATCTTTCAACGAAATTGGAAAATAAAAAAACAAATGAAGAATAAATAATTCAACCAAATTATAAGATTTCTAATTAGAAGCGATGAGTTTCCGACCTCACAGTTAATTTTTAATCAAAAAGACAAATTCGAAAACCGAATCAGTGACCCAAAAATGAACTTTTAGAGAGAAAAAGATGACTTTGATACTGAGAAGACTTAAAATGATCAAATAATTTAATTCTTATCCATTGAAGATTTCCCAGTGTGACAATGAAGGATTTTCAACAATATCTTGTAGTGTTATCCCAAAGAGACGGATTTTGAAAGAGAAAACATTTTCAACGAAATTTTGAAATTTCCTTCAGAATAGTGGAGTCTTCCTATTCGTTTACTGGCAATTTTGATAGAATTTCAACTGCTTGGTTGGAAATTGAACTACTTTGAAAGAAATTGTTTTTTTTATCTTTGTTGAGAAGTAACTAGTTCCTTTGGCCTTCTTTAGTTAAAGATTAAAAATTTAGGTTGGTAATTTTATGGATTGCGCTAAAGAATCGTCTTTTTTGCATAAAGAAAACTCTCTCATCGGAAATTTATCATTTCGCTTGAACCTTATCAATTTCTGATAGACATCTTTCTTGTTTCAAAATCAAACTTCATTATTTAAATGTTATCTTTTTCGACAAACAAATAGAATTCTATTTTGAAGGATGTACGATTTTGACGTCAAAATGACAGTAAATTCGATTTATAATATTCTCTTTCCATGTCTCATCCTTTCTTCAGTGAAGTTATGACATCCTAATAGAGCTTGAAGGGCGTTGATTCATAGACCCACAAAACTGTCTTTCTCTGAGATTGATCATCTTTAGCATATCCCGATAACTCTCTCTATCTAGCTTGACAGACTGTCATCGTGACAAACTGCCAAATTTCGGGACCAGCCTTCATTCAAGAAACAGGTTCAGGTAAACAGGTCCACCTTTCCCACACCCACACACTGATTCGAAAGTTACGTGTGGTTAACGCCATGCTATGGCCAGTGTGATCCGAACGACCATAAAACTATGAAGAGAGTTCTTGTAGCAAGTCGCGTGACAGACGAAGATACCTGTCGGGTTCACGGGGTGGTCCCACGTCAAGAGTCCCACGGACCGGACCCAGAGGACGTGGATGATCTCGAGGGTGAGAGGACGAGAGGACCCCAGCCAAGGTCCAAGAAAGACAAGAGACAAGGGCCAACCAGGACAACTCATGTGGAATCGCTAACGAGCAGAGCGGACGCTTGAACGATGGATGGGTTGGATCCGAACCACTTTTAAGTTTGACTTCAGTCCTGAGAGAAGTTTCAGAAAGGAATTGAGAATTTGGTCGAATTGTGGTGAAGGAGAAAATTATAAGATAAAAGGTTAATATTCCTAGTTATGAAAAATGGTGCAGGATTTTGCTTTGAAACCCTGTTACGTTTTTGCATTATTTGGCTTTTACTGGTACCAATCGCGGAAGTGGAATTAAGCTCTTAATTATGTTCACCTCGTTATTGTATTCATTTCGTTTAGGCTTCAGCCTGCGTTAATATTCACCTCGTATTGGTAATCAGCTGTCACCGGATTGCCTTCGAAGCTGCCCTTGACCATCGCTAACCATTTCAAGCAATATGAACGAAGCGGTCCAACTCCTCGAGAGAGGACGCATTTTGCGCCCTCACCTACGACTTGTTACAAAAACATGACGTTTGTTAAAAAAAACCAATGGTCCACACTTGTCACGCAACGTATTATGTACAATGTACTATCTATCTAGTGGTCCAACACTTCTGGCAAGGACGCCTTTTGCGCCCCCACTTACGACATGTTACAAAAACATGACGTTTGTCCCAAAAAAGCCATCTGTTCACACTTGTCACGCAATGTACTATCTAATACGTACCTTCAACCAAGTTGTACAATTTCTATGGCGGTGGCACTTTAGGCGCCCTCTCCTACACTCTTTCCCTAAGTCCGGTAGAGGTGGAAAGTCACCACTGTGAATGGTCATAGAAATAATGTAGGTCGTACACCTCCCCCTTTTCCCAAGTTTCGTGGGGTCAGAAAGTCACCACTGTGACTAGTCATAAAAAATAATGCGGATCACGCACCTCCTCTTTTTACCAAGTGCGTCAGGGGTGGGAAGTCACCGCTTTGACTAGTCCTAAAAAATGATGTAGGTCGCACGCCTCCCCCTTTCCTCAAGTCTCGTGGGGTCAGGATTTTAATTTCATGAATCATAATTGCATTATTAGAATTTTTTCTGGACGACTAGCCAACTTGTGGCAATAGGCTAGTTTGCTCATTTTTGTGCATTGGAAAGGGGGAAAATTCATAATAATTATATCATTTTCGGAATAACCAGCCAATTGATGATACTAGGCTAGTCGTTCCGAATTTCGGCAGGAGAAGACGCAGCCTTCAAGAAAAACAAAATTTTTCAAAGGACAAATTAAAATAATTGATCCACGACGCCTAATAAGAACATATTGTTCTATTCGAGAACGTTATCCGACGTCTCAACTATCCCATTACCATCGAAACATCCCACTTCCATTAAAAGGAAGGGTTTTGACTCAAACACAATATATCCATAAAAAAATAAGGTGTATATCAAGAAGTTTTGTTTTGTTTCAAAGTATTTGAAGGAATTTTTTTCTCAAAACCCAGTTATTCAAAGTACTATGTTTTTAAACACACACTATGTTTCGGTGAAAACAAAATGTTTTGATAAAATCGGGATAAAATATAAAAACACGTTGCTTGAGTAATATATATTCTTTCCATCAAAACATGGTGTTTTAAATTACTATACATATTTATTTATCCCGTTTCTCTATCCAAACCACCGTCTTTCATCGAAACATCTTGTTCTTATTAGGCGACCTTGTTTCCATCAAAATATCACATTTTTGGTAAAAAAGCTTTTGTTTATCAAAACAAAACTTTGGTTCCGAAACAATTGATAAAAAATCGCTCTTGTGAAACACAATGATTATTTATGTTCGTTAGATTGGAAAATAGCTCTTTATGATCATGCAATAAAAGGCTTGAAGTTGGTTAATTCCCAAGCAATTATCGCGGTCGCATTTCCACGCGCGTGAGTTGACACTCACCTATCTGAGTTTACGATCTGAGCGGAGTCGCAGGCTGAGTTAATGTGGACAGTAATCGGAATCGCCGTCCCGATCATCATGCCAAGGCAGGGTAGGTTAGGTCCCAGTACGTTCTACACGAAAGTCGGTGTCGAAAGCACTTTTTTCCTCTCTGAATCACTACCGTTAGTTAAGTGCAGACGGTCCCACTGAGTCTAGATTTGCGGAGGTGATGTCTGAACGAATGGCATTCCTGCCTTGATTTCTTGATTTCTTTACTTTCTCGTTCCAATTGAATCATGTCTCGTGAATACCACGTAACTCCTAAAGAGATGGCTTCCCAATCCTTATTCTAGGCTTCCTTTTTCCATCCAATACCCATTTCTTAAATAGAGATTTAGAGTAATAGTACTATTTTTGAACCACGGCTACACATTAGTAGCCATTCGATGCAGTGTTGGGTACGTTGCTTTTGAAGAGGAACTCCATAAAAACAAAGTGTTTTAATCAAAACATGGTGCTGTAAATCATCCTGCTTTGAAACAAGAATTTTTCATGAAATACTTCGGAACAAAATGAGATACAAGTCATCAGAAACATGATGTTATGATCATTGCACGATACACTCAATGTGGTTTCATTACACATTGTGTTTTCGAAATAACATCGTGTTTTATTCTGAGCATTGCTCTCTTAACAGAACATGGTATTATTCATCATAAGTTTATGTTTTATCAAAGCATAGTATTATCGTCAGGATATGTAACATTGTATAATCGTCCTCCAGAAAAAATGAACTTTCATCTCATGTTTCAGGACATAACCCAATGTTCTGACAACCAAACATGGACTTCCAATGAAAAAAGGATACTTGGATGTTTACACTGTCTTTAAATGAGGATAGTATGTGCTGATGAAAATAGTATGGTTCACATGAGAAAACAAGATGAATAACTCAAATTAAATAGGATTTCTGTATTGTCCCCGGAAAACAACGTTTTGATGGAGACACGATAAACCCATATGATCTCCACAAACTCCCTGTTTTCAGGATAATATTGTGTCTTTATCGAAGCATTATGTTTTTATAAGAACAAAGCTCTTTTTATGAAGGGATTGTTTTATTTTCAGAAGAGAGTGTCATCTTCAAAACATGATGCTTGAAATATTTGTTTTCCAGAAAAAAGAATCTTCATGGAATTTTTCAGAACAAAACATGTTGTTCTGATAACCAATTGATGTTATGACGGGAATAAGAATAATAAGATGTTTCGATGGACACAGGGTCATTCAATGAACAGAATATTCCAATGAAAACATGATGTTTTATTATGAATAATATCTTCCAATGAGACCATGATGATTTGGTGAAAAAAGTACGGTTTAGATGAGGAAAAAAATGGACAACTTGAATTGTATGAGATCTCCGTATAGTGCTTATATATAATCCCTAAAACTTGAACCTTATGTTATGATAACCAAATCATGTTTTGATAGTAATAATATGTTCTGTTATTGATACGATAAGAGTCAACGGAACATAGTTTTTTTTTCATTAAAAAATTATGTTTTCATCAAAATAAAGTGTTTTTAATTAAACATGTTGCTTTGGATGTTCGTGTTCCTGGTTCCAGAAAAACAACAATTTCTTCCGATGCTTAAAATTTGAACCTAATATTTTTATAACCAAAATATGTTTTGATAGTAATCAAATGTTCTGTTATTGATACAATAAAATTTATCAGAAATTATTTATATTTATTTTTTTTCATTTTTATTTGTTTTTTACCAGAAAGTATTTTAAAGAAAAAATTTCTTCCGATGCCTGAAACTTGACCCTCATTTTTCGATAACCAAATTATGATTTGACAGTAATCAGATATTCTGTTTTTGATACGAAAAAATTCAATAGAACATAGTATTTTTCATGAAAAGATTGTGTTTTCATTCAAATAAAGTATTATTATTGGAACATGGTGCTTTGGATATTCGTGTTCCAGAAAAACAACATCATGTTTTTTTCTCAAAATTTCGATGAAGATTCTTTTTTCTTGAAGACGAATATTCCAAGCATCATGTTCCAATAATAAAAACTGATTCAATATCAGAACATCTGATAACTATCAAAACATAATTTGGTTATCAAAACCTTAGGTTCAAGTTTTAAGCATCGGAAGAAATTTTTATTTTTACATTCTCATCATTTATGATTGAGAAAGTATTAGAATCGTCTGAAATTTCACATCTTGAATTTTCAACG
>WSXT02183875.1:0-20775 GCA_011762715.2 Neuroterus valhalla | reverse complement strand
TTCTAGCACTTATCTAAGAGAAAATGGTCATGAACAATAATAAATTGTTTCAATAAGCATGTTTGTTAACTCGCATTAATTATTACCACACTAAGTGAGAAGTTGATAAAAAGCTTAATAGTTCAGAAAAAACGCAACTTTTTAGCACTAGCTTTTTTTAACATTTGTTTTTTAACATGAATTAATTATTACTTTACTCTAATTGAAAAGTGAAAAAATGTTTGAAATTTCAGGAAAAAACCGCAACTATGTAGTATTAATCTAGAAGAAGATGGCTATAAACATCACAATGTGTTTTAACAATTATTTTTGCTAAATTAAGTTAAATAATTACCCACTTCAAGTGAAAAGTGAACAAAAAGTTGTAGACTAAAAAAAGAACGCACCTTTGTAGCATTATTCTAAGAGAATATTGTTATGGATAATAATAAATTGTTTAAACAAATATTTTTGTTAACTTTATTGATTCTTACTTTGCTCCAACTGAAACGTTGAAAATAAATTGGAAAATTCATAAAAAACCTTGACTTTTTAACCCTTTTCTAAGAGAAAGTTGCTAAAACAATAATAAACTGTATAAACAATTTGAATAAACATCTAATTATCAGTATAAAGTAGTATTTCATGTATTTAAAACAATCTGCGTAAAAAAGCTGCAAAAAAATCATAATTAGCGCCAAAAAACTCGAAAAACCCATTTTTTCACTTATGGGGGTTTTTGGGACCTTATAAAACAGACTTATGGGGGTGATATTTGGGAAATAATATTTTATTCGCATTCTGTGACCAATTGCGGAGAGAAATGGTGAATTTCGAACTGGATTCATCTAATATTGAGATTCCTGAATAAAATTTACAAGAACCTGTCTTTTTCTTATGGGAAATACGTGTTAAACTTCACGGGGCTTGCGGCACCGCTAAATATTATTTTTTGCAAAACAAAGAAAAATGAATTTTTTTTTTTGTAGATTCGAACAAATTTCCGGGCGTCTTGCATAAAAATTCGAAAAACAATTTTTTGGACCCTAATGGACACCCAAATAAAGAACTTGAGAGTAAAAAAATGACTCCCCAAAAATTACCACACAAAGCTACCAGATGCCTGGACTACTAGCGCTATTTTCACAACTAAATTGTATATTGCAAGCAACCCAGTGAGCACAAAATCTGAAAACGTGAATGGAACGTTATAAAAACGTTTCTTAAACGTAGAGGTCAAAACGCGTCTTCAGAACGTTTTAACAAACTGCCTAAGTCAAATAACGTTTCTAAAACTTCTAATGTTCAAATAACCTTTCTGGAACGTACGTATTTGGACGTTCTAAAAACGTATTTTGCTAGTTGTTGAACCTTCAATCTTGAAAAATCCAAAAACTTGGCAACTAATATTCTTCGACTCATTAAATGAAATGAAAACCAGGGATTCCGTAAGAGCTTTTTGCAAACAGCACACAAAAATCAGCACAAAAGTGTGTCACTTACCATGAGCTTCAATGAACTTGGCCCAGCAACCCCAGCAACCCTGAGAGCTGCTTGGACGGAATTCTTCCTCAATTGCATCTTCATTTCCAGTCCCACTAGTCATGAAGGACCAATTTCCCAAAAAAGGACTTCCGTTCTGACCTTTAAACTTGGAGAGTGACTCTTCGTATCCATGCTGCGATCTCTGCTCTCTATGATGTTCAGCCACAGTATCAGCTGGGTCAAAACCCAGCCTTTCTTTGTAATAAGCCTGAGTCGACATCTTCCAGAGCTAATTTCGCTCTCTGAACCTCGAAATTAACCAAAAAGTCGACTAATCGCTCATCTCACACTTTTCACTTTTCCACAGTATCACTCTTATTGCCACAAATTATTAATTCCAGAATGGTGTCTTTAACAAGAGCGGATTTCGAAATAAGGCACACACTTTGAAGACACCAGTTTCACCTAAGGGCCCACCTTTGCTGATGGAAGTTTTTCTTGTATCTAAATTCGTTTGTTTTCTCTCAGTTGATGATACTGATTTTGTTATTATTGATACTGATGATTTGACAACCTTAGAGACAATTGTTGATACTGTTTTTTCGATGATACTGATTTGATACTATGCTACTATTGAGATTGATCCTTCAATCAAATAATAAAATTGTTATTAATTCATATATTTATATACAATAAACTCTCTTTCTCTTCTTTTCGTACCTATGTTACAAGCATGTTAGAGCATTAGTCTTTCAGCTGGATTAATAGATGCTCTATCAATGTATTAATTCGCTCTCAGCTTTTTCAATTTGCTATGGCACTTTGAATTCCTGACCCACTTGGTGGACCCTTTCTTTATCGATTCCTGCGTCATCCCCTCGTCCTTCCGTTTTGGTCCCTTTTCGTGGATCTGTTTTGATAAGGAAATAATGAGTTAGACGAGTTACAATTTTTTTGTACCACGAGCTCTTTATCCTTTCTGGTTCCTGTCTATAAATTCATGAATTCTGTGAATGAATTCATTCGTGACAAATGTGTTAAGCTGGATGATCTCATCGAGATGATGAATTGATACTTCTTAGAGATTTCGGGGAGTAACAGACAGAGGGGCATTCATCCCTCGGGAACGGGTTTTGACTCTATTTGAATAACAGTTTTCGAGCAAGGGACCATCGGCATTCTTATTTTTGAGGCTTCGGAAGAAGGTAATGTTTATTTAAAGGGAGAGGGACAGCGATTTGAAGTGGATGAGAATGTTTGGTCGGGAGCTTTGGGTTTATGATCAAATCTCATTAGATTATACTCATGACTTTAGAAAATTAGCACTTCATGTAGTTAATGAAAGTCTACTCGAGTTAGGAGCTCGGTTAGAAGCAAATTCAAAGTTCAAGTATGATGCTAAATGGGGTTTGAGCATGAATCTACTTAAAGAGTGCCTTTTTCTAGGAAAATCGATTCGTCTTGTATCGATTGAACAAATAGTTCTTGGAAATGTAATAACAGACTTCGGAATTGTAACCAACCCAACCAGCGTCCAGGAACAAAATTTTCGGGAACATTGGAACATGACAACAAATATTTTTCAAATGGAGACAAATCCACACACCAGAGGGTGTTAATCATTCGTACCAGTCTGATTCAGGAACAACCTTCCAAAAACTGATTGATGACAGGATCTATAGCCTAAAATTTGTTAATCCAGAAGAAGCCACCACAATAATAGTAGAATACAAAGCATAGCAAAAAGAAGAGAACAGAGATAGATGAAAAGAAAAAAAAATGGAGAATCCGGAAATGAAACTGACCGACGGGAAGGCCGACAATCCGAGGTGACTATGATAACTCTGTCTGATCAGAAGGCGCGTGGACACGACACTGAAAGTTGAGTTGGTCTCGAGCTCGAGGGGCCCAGAAGTCCCAGAACGACCGGAAAGAACCGAGTTGCGATCGGGATCCCCGCATATGGTAATCGGTGAGAGATGAGTGGGTGCCTTCCCCTGGGCCCCCAGACTCCGCCAATCCTGATCGTTCAGGAATCGAATTAGCCAATCAACTTGGCACCGCGTGGTCCAGAGTGTGGGTAGTTGGGCCAGGCAAAGACACAAGATAGAGAGAGCTAGGTGCGATACAATTTTAATAAGTTGTCCTTTAAGCTCGTTTACGATCTGATTTAGAGTCGTGAGGCGATGACTTAACCAGCATCGAGTCTAGATTATAGAAACGAGGTAGGTAAGTGGTCTCTGCTGATAAAGGAATGATAATCACACTTCCACAAACACGGTGCCAATCACCTGGAAAGACTGAAGTAAATACTATTTTTGACTCATTCGTCAGTGTGTTTTTAGTTTTGAGATTGGTTCATGATTTTTTGAGACTTATTTGGAGATCGGGCGACCTGAGTCAAGTTTCCTTCAAATTTATCAGATCTTGATGTTTGAAGAGGTACTGTTCGGATGTACAAAAGGAATTCTTGGTTTAGTGTCATTTTTTCTCCTTTATTGGTTTAGGATTTTAGACAGAGTTGGCTTTATTAAAAGATCACATTTTGTAACAATGTGAGATGAAATTTCCGGAAATTGTGGAATTTTTAATCTAGAAAGACGGATTTTGTACAAAGAAGTTAATTCCTAATTAAATTGTTAAATTTTCAGTTAGAATATTCGGATCGACTAAAAAAGTCACTAAAAAAAATTAATTTCTAACAAGATAGTTTAATTCTTTACCAAAGTACTCGATGTTTTAACTGGGAAAAGAAGGGTTTAAATAAAAGACAGTTGAATCCATCCAACACTGAATATTTTTCAACAAAATAAATGGTGCTCCAATCAAAAAACATAAAAAGTACAATTTGACAGAATAGTTTATTTTTCAACTAAACATTTGAATTTTCAACTAAAATGAATCTTCGAACAAACAAAATTTCAACATTTGGTTTGAAAATTTTGTTTCTTGGTAGAAAATTGATTTTTTGGGTAAGAGATCCATGGTTTTGATTACCAATTCAAGTACATGTTTCAAAATTGAATTCTTCAGTTTGTACTTGTTTTTTTTTCAAACATTCATCACATTTCTTGGGAATTCATCTCATTGGGTAAAAATTCTACTAATTTGTTGAAAATTCCTGTTTTTTTTAAAAATAATTCTCTACTGGAAGCGTACCTACTTCAGTTGAAAATAATAATTTTACTTGAAAATTGATCTTCCTTGTGTGAATTGAACTCTTTTTGTTTTAATTTGAATTCTTTTATTAATAATCCATCAGGTCTGTTGAAGATTTATCTTCATGAGTTTGAACTTTATAGAACTTCGTAAAATACCAAATATTTGGTTTAAAGTTTAACCATTTGGATGAAAAATTTATCTTTTTGAAAAGAAAACTCTAAAATATTTAACAATTTTCGGAAATGCAACTATTTGGTAAATAGTTGACAATTTTTTGGAAATATTCTTATTTGGATTTAAAATTCAACTATTTTGGCAGAAAATATAACTAAATTGTTGAAATCTGAACAATTTGTTTATAGACTTGCTTTTTTTAAGTAGAAAATTATTCTTTTTATTTGAAAATGCATTGTATTTTTTGAAAATTAAACTTCTTGGTTAAAAAATCCAGTCAAGAATAAAAAAGTTACCTTTTCTGTTCAAAAAATTGTTTCTCAACCAAAAGAAAATTGTTTTTCAACAAAACAGGAATTTCAACAAAAAAGACCAACATTCAAACAAAGATGCTTATTATTCAATCAAAAAGATTACATTTTCAGTGAAAGAGATGGATTTACTACCAAAAAGACGAAAAAAAAATTTTCAACCAAACAGTAGAATTTCCGACCAAACGAGATAAATTTCTAACTCAATAGAAATCCATTTCTATTTTTTATTTATTTTTTTTTTAGATTCTTTTTTTATTTAAAAGACTTCCAAAAATATTTTTGGTTCAAATTAATTAATTTCTTCTTTTGCAGTTTCTTGGTAGAAAATCGATCTTCTTTTTTGAAAATTTATCGTCTTGGTTGAAAATTCAACTTTTTGATTGAAAGTTCCAGCCAAAAATAAAGTAGTTACATTTTCGGTTGAAAACATTGATTTTCAACTAAAATAAAATTACTATTGAACAAAACAGAAATTTTAAACGAAGGGATAAAGTTCCAACTGGAAACTTTTCAAACTTATACATTATTAATAGAAAAACAATGATTTTCAACAAGAAACATCAACATTCAAACAAGCATATTTATTATTCAATCAAAAGGATTACATTTTCAGTGAAAAAGATCGATTTACTACGAAAAGACAATAACAAAAAATCTTAAACCCAATAAAACTCCATTGGAAAATACATTTCCAGTTTTTGGAGGTTTTAAAATTTTTTTTCTTGATCCAAAAGCTCTCATAAAAAATTTTTGATTCAAAATTCTTCTTCTATAGTAAAAAGTTCTACTGTTTTGTAAAAAAGAAACCTCCCAGCCCAAAAATTTCAATTGTATTTTTTGGAAATTGTCAATTTTGGATCCGAAAATTTATTGTTTTGGTAGAAAACTTTTTGCTTGAATCCGACTGTTTTTTATTTAAAATAAGATTTTTTGTTGTTTGGAATATCGACTATTACAGTTTTTGTTGAGCTTTAATTTTTTTTTCAAATTTGACTTTTTTATTCACCATCGAAATATTTTTTTTGGTTGAAATATCGAAACTGTAATAGAATAGAATAGAATTTATTTCTCACATGTACACCTTTTTTTAAGGTTTTTACGTTAGTCATTACAACCCAAGATACTCTTCTTATATTAAATTGCAGTCTTGCTGCCTTAACAATAAAATCCATATTCAATTTTCAGTTCCCTATTTATTATTCAATTTCGAAACTGTAAAATTTTTCGTCTCTTTGACTTGCAGATTCCACACTTTAGTTTAAAATGCATTTTTTTACTAGAAGTTTAATATCTTTTATTTCAGAATGGCTTGAAAATTTATCTTTGTAGGTTAAAAGATCAACTAATTGTTTCAACAACTGTTTTGTTGAAAATTTGTCCCTTCTGCTAAAAATATCAACTACTTGATTGCTAAAGTAACCGTTTGGTTGAAAATCAATTTTATTATTTACCTTTGTAGTTCGGTTAACTAACAAATATGAAATAAAGTTGATAAAATTAGACAAAATTAGAATTTCCAGGATTTTTTTCTAAATTCTAGGACTATTCCAGGTTTCTCAGGTTCTGTTCTTTTTCGCCTGAAGAGCTGAATTCATCTTTTGAAAATTGCCATCCCTCGATAAAAATCAAATACTTGCAAGATTTGATGATTTTTCAATTTTTATATAAAACCGTAGAAATATTTTTAATAAAAGGAAGATTTTCTCTCGCCAATGGATAAAATAGAAATTACCTTCGTTTTTTCTAAACATCAACTCCTATAAATAATATTTTTCAAATGTTACATTCTTCAAAAAACTGATTTATGAGCTTCAAAAAAGGAATTTAAAAAACCGTATTTTAATCACATAAAAATAGGTCAGTAAAAAAGAATTTACTTTCTTAAAAAGCATTTTCGACACTTTTATCTTCACTTTCACTCAGAGAAAATCAAGTCATTCACAAGAATCCTGAACTAAAAAAGGTCGGGGAGAAGGCCGTCTTCTTTGCTCCAGTGAATCGTGGGCGTTTTACAGGTACTTACACACCAGCATATGTAATACGAAAACGTTATACGCAAGACAATACGCAATCTCAGAAGTCAGAACAAGAACAAGAGCAATGATATACTGCTATTATTACAAGAAGATTTATCTCCCTATGTAGAAATCGACCCATTTGTCCCTTTATCAGTTAGTGGAGGGATCACATCCTAACTAGAACGAGCCTAATACTTTGTGAATTGAGAAATTAGATAAAAATTTCAGTAAAAAAAAACAGGCCGCCTACCAACTCCGCAAGGATTCGAACCCTGGACCTTACGTTTGCCGGACGAGTGTTCTGCTAAGTGAGCTACGGTGCGGTCCGTCGATTCTCTTTCTTCTTTGTTAAGATACGAACCCAGGTCAGGGTGGCCATTTAGCGGACAATTTTATTTCCCGGGGTTTCATGGTCAAGTTTTTTAATTTTTACGGTCAGCTGAAAGTAACACATTCATAGTTGAAGTTAGAATTGAAAAAACCAATTGCAAATAATAAAAAAAAAAGGGATTCCCAAGAAAGGAGTTCATTTTTCAGTGATACGGTTATATTTATAGTTTTTTTTCCAACTAAAAGAGTTAATTTTCAAACAGATAACATTCATTTTTACTAAAAAAGATTAATTTTCAACCAAAATTTGAGTAATCAAATTGTAAATAAAATGAAACTAATATATGCCCCTTGCTGAGCAGAAAGATTAATTTTCTGCATAAAAATAGTTGAATTTTGAACTATGAAAATAATCATTTTTAAAACGGGAAATAATACAGTAAAATTTTTAGTTTTTTTTTTCAACTGCAAAGTTGATTTTTCAAACAGATGAATTAATTTTCACTAAAAAGGATAACTTGGCATTCGAAATTTAAATACGCAAATTGTAAATGAAATAAAATTAATATATGCAACTCCTAAATAGAAAGATTAATTTTCAGCAAAAAAAATGCAATGTTTCAACAGAATAGTTGCATTTTTAAATAAAAATAATCGATTTTAAAACCGGAAATGATACAGTAACATTTCTATTTTTTTCCACCAGGAAGTGTTGAATTTTGGAACAGATAAAATTAGCTTTTACTAAAGAAAATAAATTTGTGAACCAAAATTTGTATACTTTAATTGTAAATAAAATAAAATAATAAATTCCCCCTTGCTGAGCAAAAAAATTAATTTTCTGCAAGAAATGCGATGTTTTTAGAAAAATAGTTTAATTTTGAACTATGAAAATAATAATTATTAAACCCGCAAATGATACAGTAACACTTTTAGTCTTTTTCAACTGAAAAGGTGGATTTTCAAACAGATGAATTAATTTTCACTGAAAAAGATTAATTGTCAACCGAAATTTGAATACCCAAGTTGTGAATAAAATAAAATTAATATAAGCAACTCCTAAATAGAAAGATTAATTTTTAACAAAAAATGGAATGTTTCAACAAAACATTGAATTTTTTAATATAAAAATTATCAATTTTAACACTGGAAATGATACACTAACATTTATATTTTTTTTACCTTCAAGAGTTGAATTTTTAAACAGATTATTCAATTTTTACAAAGAAAGATAAATTGTCATCTAAAATTTTAATACTCAAATTCTAAATAAAATAAAATTAATACATGCCCCTTGCTGAGCAGAAAGAATGATTATCTACAAAAAAATGCAAAAAAAAAAAACAGTTGAATTTTGAACTATAAAAATAATCATTATTGGAACTGAAAAAGTTGAATTTTCAAAAAGATGAATTAATTTTCAGTAAAAAAGATAAATTGTGAATCAAAATTTGAATTCAAAATTGTAAATAAAATAAAATTAATGCATGCAACTCCTGAGTAGAAAGATTAATTTTCTACGAAGAAATGCAATGTTTCAACAAAATAATTGAATTTTGAACTATAAAATAATCATTTTTGAAACCAGAAATCATACAGTATCATTTTGATTTTTTTTCAAGTGGGAGAGTTGAATTTTCAAACCGATAAATCAGTTTTTTCTAAAAAAGATCAATTGTGAACCAAAATTTCAATACTCAAATTATTAATAGAATGAAATTAATTTATGCAACTCCTGAGTAGAAAGAATAATTTTCTACAAAAAAATGTAATGTTTCAACAGAATAAATTAATTTTTAACTAGTAAGATCATTTTTCAACCATAACGATTCATTTTCCGCCAAAGTAATGAGTTATCAACAAAATACAGGAAATTTCAACAAAAGAGTTGATTTTTCAACTAAAGAGAGATTAATTTTTAACCAAATGCAGAATTGTTAAATTTTTATTTTCGATCCAAAAATGAACTTAGCTATTTATAAATAAACTGCTTCGTTGAAAATCGATCTTTCTTGATTAAAGATGAGGTTCTCGTTCGAAAAATAATTCTCTTCGAAAACATAAATGTGTTTGACTTGGAAATATTAATCAAAATTTCCTTGGCCCATAATCTATTTTGGATGAAAGTTAATCTTATTCGTTGAAAATTTCACTGATTTCATGAAAAGTGGCACTATTTGCTTGAGAATTTCCTTCTCCATTGAAAATTCAATTGTTTTGTGATCGTCTTTCTGCTGTCCAAAAGAAGAACCTAGTAGGTGACTTTTGTCATAGAGGTTATTTTCTCACGCAGATATGCCTGAAAATAGTCACTATGGAAAAAGTCACTTACTAGGTTATTCTTTGGGACAGCAGCTTTGTAGATTGATAATTGGTCATGTTAGTTGAAATTTGTTTAATTTTAGATTATACTTCGAAATCTTTCTGCTTTAAAATTCGTCTCTTTTTTTTATTTTGAGAATTTAAGGATTTTGGTGAAAATCTCCCTTTTTGGTAGGATGCAACTGTTTTTGATTCAGAATGGAAATCTCTTCACTCTTCTGATTAAGAATGCAATTATAGAATAATTTAAATCTTAATTATTTTTATAAAAATTATTCTAATATGGTAAAGAATTTTACTATTTGGTTGAAAAATGTTCTCTTTTGTTAAAAATGCATTTTTTCGCGCTGAAAATCTTGTCTTCCGTTGACATTTCTTCTCGTTTGTTTAAAATATCTAGTAAAGAAAAAGAATGGTAAAATTAAATCTTTTTTGTTGAAGATATAACTATTTTGTTCGAAAAATCTTCTTTCTCCAAAGAATGCAAATGTTTTTGATGGAAAAAAAATGGTTGAAATATCAATATTAACTATTACATTTTTGGTCGTCCTATTTGATTGAAAAATTAACCAATCAATTGGTTGAGGGTTGGAATACTTTGTTTAAAGTTCTTCTTGAAGCTTGAAGATTGATCATTTTAGTTGAAAATTCGCCTCTTAGATTGAAAATCAAAGGATATTGTTGAAAGTTAATGTGAACAAATTTAAACAATTCATGAAAAAGAAACGATGAATCGTGCTGAAAATTGGCGGCTGATTAATTTCTCAGTAACACCTATAATACAGAGCGCCGCATGCACGGTTCGTGCATAACCTCAGGGGAATCCCCGAGTGCGGAAATCGACGTACCATCGCTTACGAGTGATTAAAGTTCGTACACACTCAATTATTGCCGCAACGGCCCGAAGGAATAACATTCTTTACTCGTAAAAAAATATAAAATGAAATAAAAAACTCTGGCCGGAAAAAACTCATTTCACACAATCAAAACTAAAAAAAATGTGCGTCTGAAAACCACACGCCTCTGAACTGAATCTTTAGCAACGACGAAACAATGCAAACTTCAGACTGTTGTCCCGGATGATTTTACTTCTTTTAAACACACGACCACCCTGCAATTGATCTTTCTCTCTTCTTTTCTTGTTCTTCACCTACAAGTTTCACTTCCAACGTACGTGCCTTATAGAACATGAATTTTATTCTTGCAGACCGTGCAAGTTGGAAGTAAAACTTGTAAGCAAGAAAATGGGAGGGAGAAGTTAAAGGGCAGTCGTGATATTGAGCAAGTGAAATCAATTAGCACAGTGGTGTAAGGTTTGCATTATCCTGTCGTTGCAGAAGTTTCACTTCAGACGTGCAAGTTTAACTTCAGACGTGCAAGTTTTACTTCAGACGTGCAAGTTTCACTTCAGATGCGAAAGTTTTACTTCAGATGCGCAAGTTTCACTTCAGATGCGCAGACGATTTCCAAATTCTGGCCATTTCCCGGTCAAGATTTCCAATTTTTTCGGTCAACTAAAAATTACATATCCACATTTGTCTCAAAACGCAAACATTTATTCCAATCGAAAGGTGAGAAATCAGAAGGACTTGACCATCAAATTTTGAATTTTTTTTTTCAGCATTATTGAATCCTTTGACGTAATCTCTACATGAAAATCTTTTGCAACATTTTTTTTTTTAATTCCTAAATTTTTTTTCTTCATAGAAAAACACCGAAGTACTAAGTCACAAGGTACTTTTAGTAACAGGTATATTTAAATTAAGGATAAATTGTCACTGAGAGTTGGAGTGTTCGAATTTAAAATTTTAGAAATTGAAGTTTAACCAGCCAAATAAATTTTCAACAACAACTATGGACGTTTCAATTAGAAAAAATGAAATTTTTAGTTGAAGAAAATTACTTATAACCTAAAATAACATACTTTCACACAAATTGTTGCATTTTTGATTTCCACAAAGTACACAATTTCTCAGAGAAAGAGTTAAATTTTTTTATTCCAAAATTAATGCACAACTAAATACTTGAATTTTCACCATTAATACAAATAGATAAATTATTTTAACTAAAAAAGTTAGTGTGTCAATCGAAATTTGAATGCTCAAATTTAAATTTTTGGAAAATTGACGTTTGACCGAAAATAAAATTTTCAACAACAACTATGGAAGTTTCAATTAAAAAAAAACTAAATTATTAGTAGAGAAAAATTACTTCACCAAAAAAAAAAAAAAAACTACCAAAAAAAAGCTAGCTTTCAAATGAAGTGTCGCATTTTTAATTTCCACAAAGTACATAATTTCTCAAAGATAAAGTTCAATTTTCAAATTCTAAAATTAATGTGTAACTAAATACTTGAATTTTCACCAATAATACAAACACATAAATTATTTTAACAAAAAAAGATGAATTGTCAATCAAAATTCCAATGCTCGGATTCAATTTTTCAAAAATTGATGTTTAACCAGATAAATCAATTTCCAACTATAACTATGTGAGTTTCAATTAGAAAAAATTAAAATTTTATTTGAGAGAAATCGCTTGGAACAAAAACCTAATTAACAAGAATTTTGAAAAAGTAGTAAAATATCCAACCAGAGGTGGATTTTAAATAAAAATAATAAACCTTCAACCAAGAAAAAACTTATGTTTAACAAAATAGTGAATTATTATTATTATTTTGAACTCATAACCAAGTAGTTGATTTTGCAACTAGAAAAGGATGAATTTGCATTGAAAAATGTAAACAAGTTTTCTATTATGATTCAGAAATATTTGTTCTTTGAAATACTACTTCTACTCTAAAAAGTGCATGAAGTACATGCGCTCTTTAATTTAAAATTAGGAAAAAAAACTTTCAAATCGTGACAAATTTTGGATTAGAAGAGCGATTTTTTTAAATTCCTCTCTTCTTAATCCGAATTATAATAATTATAGAAAGTTTCCGTTCCATGCGGAAAATTCCCTGTTCCAAGTGAAATTATCTTTGAGCGTACGGATTGCAAAACGACCTTAGCGCATAGAACTCAGCCAGTCTAGTAGGCAACAGAGGGGATAACGCGTTGCGCTTTTTCCAATTAACTCTGCCCGTACCAACGTGTAAGCCCCTCTCTCGCCTACTAGACTGGCTGAGTCCCACGCGCTAAGGTCGTTCTGCAATCCATACGCTCATTTCTTTACTTAAACTCCCTGCGCTAAAATAGAAACTATAATTGTTTTCCAAAAATTAATTCTTTCTGTATATTTGGGCTATCATCAATTCGATTATCAACCTTGAGTCAGCTAAAAAAATCTCACAGCGCAACAAAGTTGATAAGTTTTTTTTATAATGAATAAAAATTCTTTCTATCTTAAAGTATAGATATATCTAGAAAATTTTAAGAATCAGGGTAATGGAACCATAGATTCTCGTATATCCCGTGACACCTTCCTTCCTTCATTTTTTTTATACCGACAAGCTATAATCCCTTACGGAGTAAGCGTAACTCGTGATGAGCCATAATTGGTCGAGTTGAATACACGGAAGGACACCAGTCTCCCGCCAACATGTAAACAGCACGCGGTATTCTCGGGTGGTCACCCATCCAAGTACTAACCGCGACAAACGCTGCTGAACTTCAATGATCAAACTCGAATTGGTTAATATATACATAATTATAATTTATATTCAATAAATGGTTAATAATCACAAAACCTATACTTGAACTTCGAAACATGGGGAAAAAATGATAAAAAATTGAAGAAAAAGATTAGAATCTAAATTCTTGAGAACAAAGGATGGTTGACTTGAACCGAAGATAAGACGAACGAAAAGGCAGTAGTGCAGTTCGGAATTAGCCTCGCGGCTAGAAAATAGAGCAAGGCACCGAATGCGACAGGGCGATAAAAGTAAGTGTCCACGACCTCGCTTGATTCTCACAATGCACGGTGTGACATTCCACCTCCACAGAGGAAAAACGAGCTCACTTTTTAATTGGTGCAGACTATAAGAAATATGAAAAATTTGGATACATGCGAATTTTAATTCCTTCCATCTTGAACTCGTGCATGTTCAGTGCATGTCATGAGATATCGTATCTGACTCACAGAAATGAAAGGCAACTTGATGGAAAATGAAGTTGTGTGTGGAAAGTTCCAGAAAAAGTCGTCCAGCCACGGTCAACGATGCGTCACATCATACACCCTTATATGTATTCCGATCGATTGCCAATAACGTAATCCAACATTCTTTTACCGCTCGAGAGTTTTGACAACTCGCTTTTTATTTATTTTTAGTTCAGTGTTGAAGATCTCCTCTAGGGAGTCGATTGAGTCACAAGTTGCATGTTGATTTCGAAATATCCCTGGAACAGTCAAAGCTACAAACTACACTGGAATTTTGTTGGGTTAACTGCCAGACCAGCGCTGGCAAAGCAGTGCTACTCAACGTTTTGTGTAGCTGCTGCTTGATGCTGGACGTACAGCGATCCCACAAAGCGGGACCCGCGTGCTCGTGCCGTAAGCTGCTCGACCAATTCGACAGAGAATCAGCACCAAATTAATCGTCGAACAGCGCTCCACATACATGGAACAGCAACTTGCCCATAATTTCTTCAGTGCATGTATATAATATAATCAAGTTATGTACACATCAATGTAGCTACACTGAAATTTTGTTGGGTAAGCTGACAAACGAGCGCTAGTGAGGAAGCTCTACTCAACGTTGAGTGTAGCTGTATCTGCTACTCTATGTTGGGCGCACAGCGATCCCACGTATTTGATAGCATATTCACATTCATATGCACAATATGATTGATGCACAATCAAAATAGCTACACTGATTTTGTTTTTGGCTCGTGTGGTAAAGCTGATCGATCAATTTGAAAGAGGATTCACATCAGATTAATCGTCGAGCAGCGCTCCAAGCGTTTGGTGTTGCAAGTATTTCATGAGGGACAGCAGCTTGCCCAATATTTCTCAGTGTAGGAGAGGAAAATTGGAATAGCTGTCCAAAGGAGTTATCAGAGCAGCGCCTGTGTATTATGAGAGCCTCAAAATAAAATGATAGTGGAATCAGCTACAGGTGACAGCTAGTGTTTGCTCATGACTTTATCAGATTTTTAGTACTTGATTTATAATAAATTTTGTGACAAACTAATATATATTTACATGTGTCCCGGTTACAGGCAGCAATCAGTTGATTACTTTCAACCGAGGAGTTTGATTTCTCACAACAAAAAAAAGAATTTTCGACAAAACAGTTGAATTTCAAACCAACTAGAATGATTGTTTCTTAGAATTGTTCAATCTAGACCAAAATTATTGAGTTTTGCAATAATCGATTTTATTTTCAATTTTCTTACACTATTGGGCCAAAATCTCTTACGGGTAAGCGTAACTCATAAAGAGTCATGATTGGTTGTGTTGAATACACAGGACACAGTCTCCCGCCAACATGCCAACAACACGCGGCATTTTCAAGCGGTCACCCATCCAAACACTAACCACTTCCAACGCTACATAACTTTAGTGACCGGACGAGAACTGGTTTTTCAATTGTGGCATGGCCGTTGGCTTTTCTAAAAATTTTTAAACAGAAAATAAATATTCTTAACCACTCACATGAATGGATTTTTATTTTTCAACCAGAGACAAATTTATCGACAAATCAGCGGGATATTTCACCACCAAGACTTATCTTATACGAGACAAAACGAATTTTGAATAGAATACATATGATCCACACTAAAGAAAGAAATTTTTCACATAATAGTATATCTTGCAATCAAAGAGATAACTTTTAGAATAAAATTATGAATCTTTAAGAGAAAAAATTGATTTTATTAAAGTGATCAAAATTCAAACCAAAAAGGTAAATTTTAAGCCAAGAAGATTAAAAAATACATAAATTTTCATTGAAAATTATTGACTTCTTAACGAAAAAAGTCGAATTTTTTGCAAGACAGTTGGATTCTCAATCAATTAGAATTATTTTCTTTTAGAATTGTCGACTTTGAAACATCATTAATAAATTTTCAAAGAAATGGTTGAATTTTTTAAAATTAAAACCAAAAAATATTCTCACCTACTCACTGTTGAATTTTTAAGCAAAGCGACAATTTTTCAACAAATCGATAGAATTTTTCGCTGCAAAAGTTAATTTTCTACAAGAAAGTCAATTTTTAACAAAGTTCATGACATCTGAACTAAAAAGTTGAATTTTCAACCAATAATGGAATATTCGAATTTTTATTCAAGAATTCAATTCTTGTTCGACAGAAACGTGCGATAGAAGAGAGGATCTTCTTAATGGAAATTAGGAATCTCAAGCAGAGAAAATTAATTTTGAACACAGTAAATAAATTTTAAACCGAAGAGATAATTTTAATACAAAAACATTGATTTCACACCAAAAAGACGAATTTTGACAAAACTGTTACTAGTGAAATTGTTGAATTTAGAAGATAAAAATTAAATTTTCAACCAAATAACTGAATTAAAAAAAAAAAAAGAACTTTACCAACCTCTTATGGTTTTATAGATTCTTTTATAGAGTTTCATGGTTTAATTTTCCATGAGAAAAGGCAAAGCTACAGTTGAATGTTGAACAGTAGAATTTTCAATTGAAAATGATGATTTCCAAACCAAATAGTAAAATTTACAACTAAAAGGATTAATTTTTTACAAAAAATAAGACTAACTATTATCAATACAGTTGAACTTGAAACTAAACTTTCTGTTAATACAAAGATATTCGAAGCATGCATAATTTGTTGAAACTAATTTTTTTTCAAACTCAGCAACTTCTTCAAATTTGCTGCTCTACGGAAAGAGTTTATATAAAGATAAAGCAACAATACGAGTAAATCTGCAAGGGTGTTTCTACTTACAGTTTTCTGTTACCGATATTTTATCGACATCGAGAACTTTCCACGTCTGAAGTGGTTCGTGTCCGTACTAAACTTCTACAATACTTCCAATGACGTCATAGAAAAATATTGCGTAACTTTGCAAAACGAATTTTGCGTGAAAAGCTATGAAGTTATTCATTATCTCAATTAAGGTACCCAAAATAATATTTTAATGTGTTCTCATAATTTTGTACCGCGCATTATAGTTTATGTGTAGGAAACGAAAATAATCAATCGCTTCTCCAGAGAAAACAAATTTCTTCAAAAACTCATGTCTTCAGTTAGTCAGCGATATTATTCTCTGACTTCGTCAAGAATGTTCTAGAAGTTTAGCACAGACAAGAACCACTACAGCTACAGAACGTTCTCGAAGTCGGTAACAGGAATCAGTCATCATAAACCCCTCTGCATACTTCCAGATTTGCTGTTTCGTTTCCATAAATTTGTTTCTATACACAGAAAGGAAGTTTCAGCCTACTGTTGTTTTCAGCTTCTAGAAGAATAGATTAAATCCGTCGGAAATACACCGTTGAGAGAAAGCAAAACTAGAATTTGTCGCGGTGTGTGGGTCTATTTTAGTAATGTTTGCATTAATTAATCTTGAACCGTGGAGAATAGCCATTGCGGACATCTCCACTCTCTTCTTGCTACCACAACGTATCGCGGATGTCGTGTGTCTCTCTGCGAAAAACAGACATCCGCGTCGGAAACCTGCCAGCGGAATTCGCGCGCACGAGTACACGGTCTGTGGCCGGTTGAACGACTGCCAATTTGCAAATTTATGGATGAAGAACCCTGAGGAAAGAATCACAGGAGACGGGATAACCATTCGCTGGGAAAATTATGGCCGTTTTATTCAAATGGCCTTTCACCATCTTCTCTTTCTCCGAAAGAGTCACTTTGCCATTTTTATTTTCACATCGCTCTATTGTTTGGTTCTGAAGCAAAGGAAATCGTTTAGCAGGATGGTTGTCTTCAAGGGAAGAAACCAAGCGTGCTACCAGCTGAGCCACTCTAAGCTTCAGTGGATATGCAAGGAGTTTTCTAATTTCAAATTCCTGTTACCGACATCTAGAACGTTCCACAAGTAAAGTGGTTCGTGTCCGTGCTAAGCTTCGAAGCTCTTTGTTACATTATTCAAGTAGCCTTAGAGCTGTTAACGTAAAAATTGTTCCACCAAAGTGCGCATTATCATTCTATGAGGTCATAAAGTATGCTCTAGAAGCTTAGTACGGACCCGAACCAGTGGTTTTCGAGATTAAGAATCTGAAAATTTTTGCTGTGCGCGCTTTTTCGTAACCTACGATTGGGACAAAATTTTATCATCCCTCCTGCGAAATGGCCTCTACAGAATCCTGTTAACGACATGCTACCGAAATCAAGACCGTTCTAAAGCTGTAGAGGTTCGCGTCCGTGCTGAGCTTCTAGAATATTATTGATGTAACAGAAAACTATTGCGCAATTTTCTAAAACGAATTTTTCGTAAACAGCTTCAAGGCTGTATATAACACTAATAATATTCTAGAACTTCAGCACGGACACGAACCACTGCAGCTCTGGAACGTTCTCAATGTCGGGGACAGGAATCTGTGATTAGAAACTTTCTCACATATCTACAAGCTTTGTTTACAATTCCTCGAAACACAATGCAATTTTTTCCAAAAATGAACTAAAACAGCTACAATAGAGAAATCGGAGGCGTTAGGTTGTTGCTGCTCGGTGTTTTCCCAGGTCTTAATAAAGTCTTTCTCTCCCTCTGGGTTTCTCCATGCTGTTTATACTCTTCCTCTTGTTTCTTCCCTTTCTCGGCTCGGAACAAAGGCGATTTAATTAACGATTTTTATGCGGCGTATCGCCGCGAGCAGCTACACTGCAGCGGTCCGATATCTCAAGCTGAAATCATCGAGTCACGGAACGCAGGTATTCGATTATAATGGTAAAAATTGTCAAGCCTCTCCCCCATAGATCTCCTTAACTTCGCGCCGGGTCTCGCGCAATTTCCATGGCGGCAGCTGAACAGCCAACGGTGAACATACAGCTGCTGCTAACCACGGAGTCCACGTGTTCATGCCAGCTAGAACTTCTCTCCTTACACGTGCGCGTTTATAGAATCCTATAAGTATATACTCTACCGCCACAAAGAGAACTTCTTGGCAGAGATATGGCTGAAGGATTAACTGTCTGGCATAGACCTCGACGCGGGTCAAGTGCGTCAGAGAAATTCAAGAATTGACAAATAAATTAACGCATAGACGAAGGATAGATCATTTCACACAGAAAAACCTTGAACTTTTTTAACAAAAAGGGAAGATAATATACATTGGTGCTGACACAAAGAGAACTTCTTAGCATCGAAACAGCTTTAGCTGCTCAATTATTGATATAGCTAAATAGATCATTTAACACAGATAAACACAAAAATTTTTAGATTCCTATCCTAGAGGCAAGGTATTAGTTTGATAACAACTGTTACATTGCTAGTTTCTATCGAATGTCGAACCCATGAGCTAGAAAAAATGATTTCGATGAAGCTGTCTGTCTGTCGTCTCTAAACTGCAGGCACAATTACTTTCGATAGGTTGAGCATTAGGGTGGTCCAAAAATGGAATACAAAAATTTATTTTCGAATTTTTATGCAAAACGCCCGGAAATTCGTTCGAATCCACAAAAAAATAAATGCATTTTTTTTGTTTAGGAAAAAATAATATTTAGAGGTGCCGCAAGCCCCGTCAAGTTTAACACGTATTCCCCATAAGAAAAAAAGAGGTTTTCGTAAATTTTATTCAGATATCTCAATATTAGATGAATCGAGTTCGGAATTCACAATTTCTCTTCAAAATTGATCACAGAATGCGAATAAAATATTCCTTTCAAATATCACCCCCATAAGTCTGTTTTATAGCTTCTAAAAAAACCCCCATGAGTGAAATTATGGGTTTTTCGAGTTTTTTGCGCTAATTATGTTATTTTGCGGTTTTTCAACGCAGATTGTTTCAAATACATGGATGTTTATTCGAATTGTTTAAACAATTTAATATTGTTTTTAGCAACTTTCTCTTAGAAAAGGGTTAGAAAGCCAAGGTTTTTTCTGAATTTTTCAACTTATTTTCAACGTTTCAGTTAGAGCGAGGTAATAATCAATCAAAGTTAACAAAAACAATTGTTTAAACAATCAATATTTTCTTAGAATAATGCTACAAAGTTGCGGTTTTTTCTGAAATTTACAACTTTTTGTCCACTTTTCACTTTAAGTGGGTAATTATTCAATTTAATTAACCAGAAATAATTGTTTAAACAAATTATTATCGTTAATACCTATCTTCTCTTAGACTAGTGCTAAAAAGCTGCGGTTTTTTCTCAACTATTAAGCTTTTAATCAACTTCTCACTTAGTGTGGTAATAATTAATGCGAGTTAACATACATGCTTATTTAAACAATTTATTATTGTTCATGACCATTTTCTCTTAGATAATTGCTGGAAAGTTGTGGTTTTTTTCTGAAATGTTTAACTTTGCTCTACCTTTTAGCTGTGAACAAATAATAAATAAAAATGAGAGAGAACCATATTCCAAATAGTATTGTATTGTTTTAAGTAAATTATTTTTGTTCTTTTACCAATGTTCAAAAAAATTAATTAAAACAAAAAAGCTGAATTCATTCAGTGAAATTTGAATTTCGACTTTTCTATTAAAATTATGGATCTTTAACGCAAAAATTAAATTTTCAAGAAAGCAGTTCAACTTTCAACCAAAGAGTCGAATTTTCGAACTAAAAATATAGATTTTTGATCAAAAATATAATGGTTGATATTTCAAAAAAAAAAAAAAAAATTCGAATAAAAAACAATCTAATATACCCAACAATTGAATCAATTCAATCTAATTCAATCTAATTTCATTTTAGCACTTATCTGAAAGGAAATGGTTATAAACAATAATAAATTGTTTAAAAAAGCATGTTTGTTAACTCGCATTAATTATTACCTCACTAAGTGAAAAGTCGACAAAAAGCTTAAGAGTTTAGGAGAAACCGCAACTTTTTGGCACTTATCTAAGAAAAGAAAGGCATAAAAATTGACAATTTGTTTGAACGATTATTTTTGT
>WSXT02183874.1:0-36815 GCA_011762715.2 Neuroterus valhalla | reverse complement strand
ACTCACACTTACGTATAGTTCAAAACTTCCCGAGCATGGCGTGCCGTCTGCATTGTACAAATAATATGGCCGTCTATTCTCCATGGTGCATACGTTACAACAGATATTTTTCCTCCAGTATTGGAAATTTAAACTTGCATTGCGAGACCTGATGGCCATCTAGTGAACTAACCAACATGGCTGCGGCTAGGCTTGCTGTATCATTGTTTACAAGCGTGTTGCACTCGATTTAACGCAATATTAATCAATTATGTGCCAGATTAATAAGTTAAAAGTAAATCGCAAAGGCAGTGTGTGCTGTGTTGTCAATTGTAACTCCAAAAAAAATAAATTAACACTATATTGAGTTTCCACAGAGTGCCAAAATTTGGTAGTGGTACTGTTACGTGAAAAAATATTGTTCGAGAAAGTATTGTTGTTAATAAGCGTTCAGGGTTGTTCAGAATAATATGCATGCTAAAGCCCTGCGGCAGCCATGTTTTGTTTTGATACAGCAGTGCCTCTTTGCCAGCGGTGGACGTTTCCTTTGCTAATACTGCGGCTGGTAGTTATAAGGGTTTCCTGCGTAGCCAAAGAAACCCTGAACAAATTTTCTACTGATTTTTTGTTTATTTTTGTTTCTGGTTTGCCTTACGACTATTTTGAGACCAGGAAAAACAATATCACTAGATGACATCTGAAATTCCTGGAAATTAAAATTGGGAATCAAGAATCCGATTTTACCAAATCTGGATAAACACCCTTAAATGTCTATTGAAATTTCAGTCAACAACACGGAAACGGAAAAGAGGAAAGGTTAATCAGGAGAAAATTTCCAAAATACCTTTCTCCTCTTCTGTTATATTTTGTCTTCATTCATTTTGATTATTTTCAAAGCACATGACCATTACATTCGTGATATCTACCATCGTTTCAGTGCTTATTCAGCCCCCTTATCAATCTAAGAAATCCTGCAGCTCGAAATCCATGAGGAACCCAGGATTCTCTCGTAGAATCTTGGATCTCAATTAGAGAGCATCCTAAGTTCCTCGCATTTTGAAGAGTAGTAGTATACTCGAAGGAAAATATTTTCATTTTCTCATCTATCGTGATTTTCTTCCTAATAGTGGTTCAAAGGTTAAAAGATTGAAGAAATTTGGATTTTAAGATACCCATATTGGAAGATTTTATTGAAGGCCTTTATTTCAAACTCTTAGCCTGTAGATTTACATTAAAGGATAAATCTGCTATTTTTTAATATCAGTCTTTTTATATTAGCAATTAAAAAATGAGAAAAATGAGGAAATTCGTTTTTCAAGGCCCATATGCTCGAAACATTACTTTGAGTCCGATTTTCTTCGAGGATGGCCTAAATTTTTCAATGTATGGAATAATTTCATTAAGTTGATTATTTAATCTGTAAGTTTGAAAAATTTTGATCTCTTAGTCTACCTTGACGGCACTTGCAGACCTCTTTGACTTGATTTCTTTCGATTTTTTTCGATCCACACATTGATTTGAGAGCCGCATTAAAGATTCTTCGTTTGCTTTTTTTAAAGTCGTTTCTGAATTTTATAACCGTAAAACTATTGCACGACAAAAACTCAATAATAATGCTTAATCTATTTTTTTTTAAATAATTTTTTTTTTTCGAAAAATGGCGTTCTCAAGAATTTACAAAAATTCGCACAGTGCACGCAGCAATCGTTTAGTTTAGTATGTGTGCCATTTGCAAGCTTTTAAACATTTTTAGCTGATAAAGTAGTTGATAGTCCACTTTCATTCCATAAGTTTTTGGAATAGATGCAAGGTTGTCAAAAGTTATCAAGACTTCGCTAAACGATTGCTGCTTGTCGGGAAACGAACAAAAACTAGACGTCAAAGTATCTCTAGTTAGGCTCAAATCAAGGTATTAAGGAGTAGGAATGTCAGAAAAAACAATGAAAACCTATTTTTTCTCAAAAGTGGGTCTGGCGATTCTCTTCGTTCTGGTCTTAAAATACTCGTAAGGCATTCCAGGAACGAAAACAAACAAAAAATCAGGAGTGCCAGTGGGTTAAGCTTAATCGGGGCTAGCCGTGTGCCGTGGATGTTCTAATGAAATACTGACACCCTGAGCTCTGTCAGACCTATGCACGATTATATTGTTATTGATAAATTTTGAGCCCTATAAAAATTATTTGAATCCGATTTTTCTTGATAGATCCTTGAAGAGGGAGGTTAAAACTATTCAGTTACATATTTCCTGGAATTTGAATTATATAAACAGTAGCCAAAATCCGAGAAAACGTATTAAAAATTTAGGTAAATTTCCACATTTTTTAAAATTAATAATACACACACATTTTGTACATCGTAGGGTTTCAGAATTTTACTTGAACGTCCACTCAAACATTTCAATAACAAAACTTCTCGATGTATTTTGTGTTGGAAAATGACCTTTTTCCGTTACTTTTGCTGTCAACTTGCATTTCATCTAAATCCAGTTTGAATAACTGCTTTCGTGCTTTTCTTTTTCAATAATTGCTTCCTCTTACTCAAGGCAACAACACAAAATTCAAGAAGTACTCTTAGTTTAGCTTGAAAATATGGAAAAAATTTTTTAACTAAACTTTTGAAAAAAAATTTGTAACAGCTTCAGGTTAATCCAGAAACCTAGTATCTAGAAAGTATTTCAAATTTATGTGGCTTGAATTGAGCATTCTCATTACGGAAGATTTGAGTCTTGAACAAACAATTATTGATATATAACTTATGACACAAGAGAACTATATAACCCATGTGACAAACAAGGTGTAACTTTCCGCGAACAATGTTCATATTAAAAAAGCAAATTATCCCACATGCAATCATCTTGCATAATAACCCACAGCGGAAATTAAAATAACTAATAAATGCGAATCTCCCTTCAACAAAGAAAATTACTTTTAGAGGTCAAATCTTGAGCACCGACTTGCAATTAAAAGATTTGAACAGAAACTATTTATAACATTTTGGTTACCAGCATAAGCAATATTATAAAAGGGAACTTTGTTTTCAAATTGAAATTATAGTTCGGCGAATGAAATGGGTGTGAAAGCTGCACGTTGGTTAGACCCTACGGCAGAAACTAACCACGAGGCGGAAATGAGAAGATCTGTCAGTGACAATGGACCAACCGGAAGTGATGGAGTTCCCAGTGATACAACGGAAGACGATTGGTCACGTGGTAGTGCAGAAGATCCAGATGAAGTCCCATCTCCTCCGATTTCTCCATCACCTTCGCGCGCTGAACCTCCGGAACATACGGGACCAATCACAGAACTCGATCGCAAGGTACTTTGTTAAACTAAATTAAATAAAAAGTGTTTTCAAACCTTTAACATTTAACATTGCTCACCGTGTGTAAGAACAAATAAAAATTGTAAGACAAAATTGCAAAATGAGAAATGTTCACAAATATGTCGGTTTATTGAAACTAAATTTTATTTATATATAACTTTCCTTGTATACTTTCAACTTGATAATCTTGAGACTAAAGCAATTAAACGAAGATTGTACGAACTTGATAATCCTAAGGGAATAAAATATTATTATTACTCATAAAAATTCAAATCGAATTTGTGAAAGCCTAATTGGTTACATGAAAAATCAGATAAGAATTCCAAGCTAGATAATTCCCGAAGCAAATGAAGAAATAAAAAAGTTTTTTTCAATGACAAGAAATCGTCAATCATAAATAATAATCAATAATCGTCAAGGGGCTTCTAGGTTGAGTTCAATAGGTTTTTGAATTAATGACCGGAAATTGGAATTCTAGCAACAAGGGCATAAAAAATATTATTCGAAATTACATGAATATGGATCCATTTCCTGTTGTTAGGCATTTATAAATTATCCTGACGGGCTTCGATTAGTATTTTCAACTATGTGAGAGGCGAACAATGGTAAACAATTACTGAAAACAAGCGACAGAGTGCTTGAATAAACAAGTGCATTATTCGCGCTCGTTACGAATGTTAACACGTAGGACGAGGCAAAGAGAATGATTAATTGATTATTTCCTTTACCAACTTCGTACAATGACATGCTCTTATGTTAAATGTTGTTTTTTAACATTTCGTTGCAATGATACAGTTTTCAGGAAATCACCCTCGAATTTTCAAAAAGATTTATTGAAGCAAATAGTTATTGTCATGAGAAGTGACTAGCATTTGACTTTTTTAAATTCTGGTTTCGTTTCAAGACGCTCTACTTCATTTAAAAATGTATGCGAGTTGAGGAACCTGAGTTTGTTCTCACGCTTTTCACGTTTGCCCTGTCGAATTGAATCCTTGAATACTAATAGACTTTTATTACATTCTGTATACAAGAATCGTGACTTCACTAAAAGTTGCCTCTAAAAATCACCGGCAGACCAATTCCTCAGGACTTTTTTGCACTTAGATTGACTGCTTATTCTTGAAATATTCAAATGTTGATGTTACATTCGGATGTTTTTTATTTCCTCCTAATATTTTTGTTTTCTTTCAGGTAAGAAGAGCGACCGAGGCTGTGCAAAGGCTCTGTCAATGTCCTTCGAATAAATGTTCCAAGTTAAAGGTCCGAAAGGTTGGAGAAGGCCGATATCACATAGCTGGACGTAATGTTTTCATCAGGGTATGCATATTCCTATTTTCTATTTGTGTATTTTTGAAATTGATTTCTAACAAAATTATACCTAAAAAATTCGAATTGAGATTTCAGACAACCTAAAGCGACTGTTTTTAGATTTAACCATACTGAATTATAACATTATTTGTGTCTCCGTTTGAAGATAAATTTCCGTAAGAAAATGTTTACCCTTTAATGATGCAGAAATAAATTTCAAATGAACTGTAAGAATTCTAAACTAGGAAATAAATGGTGCTACTAAAGTCATACATTATGAAAATTGTATGAGAATTCATCTTAAAAAGAAGCCCAATAATATTAAAAAACGTTAAATTTACCCGAAGAATTGATAATTCATGAAAACAGTGATAATTTAAATTTTTCGTTGCTATATCTCCTTGTAAACTTATAATTTCGATGTTATTCATTATCTTTGTAAGACTTAACGCAATAAAATGTTTTTGATTTTTAAAATTAATTATTACCGAAAGAAATTATCTAATATTTTGAAACTGTTAGAAAGTGTTCTGATATATTAAAGCAACACACTCAGTAGGGTGGGTCATAGGAAAGCAAAATTTGAAATAAAAAAAAGCCCAGTGTTAGAAGGTTCAATTTTTCGTCCCTTATCATCTGTGTAAAAATTAAAAAAAGATCAATCAACATCCTGAGATTCCGCGGAGAAAAAATAAGCTATAAAATTTGACAATTCCAAGAGTTTCGACAAAATCGCTATTAATAACTTTTCTTTCGTGATCTACAGAACACAATATACCAAATTTTGTAAAAACTTGTAAATATAATAGAAAAACATTTGAAATATTACTTTTTTCCCTCTCAGTAAAAAACATTTCGAACTAAACGCCATTTAACACTCCCTCCTCTATCTCACCTTGTACTGAGTGGTTTTTTTAAGTATGTCATAGTTTCCTGCGGAAGGGTTGCCTAAATGCCCTTCGTCCTTGACTCGATGTTAGGGGCACATATTTTAAAGAAAAGCCCCACTAATGATCGTGGCACTGATGTTCACAGCTTCTGAAGGGAAGACACATGATGGTGAGAGTGGGCGGAGGATGGGACACCCTGGAGCACTTCTTGACGAGACACGACCCCTGCCAGGTGAGGGTTCTCAGCCGCGAAAGCACCCCACCCCCTCACAACAACAAGCACAGCAACAACTTTCTCCACATTCGAGCGAAGTATCGTAGTCCGTTGTCTGACAACCCTAGTGCCTAATTTACAACCAACGATGCAAAAAATCGAGCTTCTTCCTTTTTTTTCTCCCTCAACACCTTTCTCACTGAATCTCTAACAAGAGTTATATTTATTATATTATTTACAAGTTATAATTTATTAGATAATTGATGTCAATCAATTTGATATTTACTGCTTACGTAATATAATTATGTACGACTCTTAACGTTTCTAAAACGAATTTTTAGAATGCTTCACATACAAGTGTTGCAGTAGGGAAATTCAAGTTGAAAGCTTGAAAATTTGAACGTCTTTTCAACATAAAAACGTAATTTCAATGTGTATTCTGAAACACGAATTCTAATTCTAATTTTAAAAATTTTTAATTCGTGTATTCCTGAATGGACGGATTTGAAATGGAATTTCTTTCAGAATGAAAATACTGAAGGAAAAGCGCTTTCAACTTGAAAATTCTTACTGTATACAGTAAGAATACTCCTTCAACAAAAAATTGAATTGAGGCTGTTGATGGAAAAAGGGTCACGGTAGCGCTGATCCAAATTCACCAAATTTAATTGAAAGATGTTTGCAAATCGAGTTAAACTAAGGTTTACCTCAACTTTGGGGATTTTCCTATTATTATTATTATTATTATTTTTTAATGTTAAGAACTATTGTAAATATTATAATATGAGAATGAGCTGGATATGTTATTTATTGAGAGGGTGTCGGAGTATATTCAATTAAACCATTACTAGAAAGAGAACCTATAGGCCCTTTTTTATTATGAATGGCCTCAATTCATAATTTCCTGATCTAATAATTTTACATACTTAGAACCAATTATGTCGATCACGATAACTTAACTATCGAACAAACATTTTCTACTTTCGTCAAATACTCTACATTATACAGTTATGCACGTAGTAATACATATATTGTACATCACGTATTTCACGCCCAGCTCACCTAAATAGATCGGGTAAAATTGGAATATTTATAGGAAATAGTGGTTTGAGGCTTCCTAATTATTCAAGAATGTTCCAAGTTTGAGAACAAAATTGAATCACTATTTCTCCTTCTTTCCACCTCGAAAAGTGTGAAAAAGAAAAGAGTTCGTAAATGATATGATGAAGAACTGATTTGATTATTTTATTTTTTGAACTTCAAGCGCATTTGAAATGCTGGAGTTACTTTAATGAGAAGGAAAGGTGCATTTTCCATAAAAAACTGTATTCTCTTTGACTCAAATCATTCACGTACTCTTAAAACCGAATTCAATGCAAGGAATAACTAGTGCAGATTTAGGAACGCAATGGCCAAATTCTTATTTTTCGTAGCAAAACTCGATGTTCACGATTCGATTTTTGTCGAATGATTTTTTGGGACATTCGAGAAACAACCATCGCGGATCCTATATTTTTTTAACAAACGCCCTCATTCGCTGTGAGGTTGGGGAGAAAGTGCAATTAAAGTCTCAGGAAAAGCCAATTCTGAGAATGTTGTGTCGCCAAAAAGATTTTATTTTATTTTATTATTATTATTTAAAGTCATTTTCAAACGACTAAGTTTGTAAACACTTCTGTAATGAACAAAAAGCAATATTCAAAAATAATAAGGGAATCATTCGACATTTTGTTCCTCCTTTGGATTCATAATCTTTGTCGACTGAAGTTGTAAAAATTCCGAGAATCCCACATTTTGCGGGCATCAAGGAAAATATGACTTAGAAGAATTTTTTCGGTGTTTTTTATTATAACCTCAAAATCGGACCTTTCTCAGAACAATCTCCTCTCCATCTTATAATTTTCTCACATTACCCATAATTTTTCCAGCCCATAATGTAATTTTCATGATTTACCTTCACAATAGACTTTTAAGGTTACTTTCTTTGCATAGCTGAGAATCAATATTTCACCAATTCCTAACATAAATATGACCTAGGAATTTCAACCCTCTAGTTTTGGGCCATGACCTTTCTTCCCAAAAATCACGAATCCGGAAACAGAACGTCTGACATTTCCTTGTAAGAAAGTAAAATCATTAAAATTTGAAAGAATGACTCCATGATTCATATATTTTTTCTAATTTTAAGTTTTGGCCATTTTATATGTTTTTAGAAAGCACCCTTATAATATTACGAATATCTGCTGGATGTTGAAAAATCTTAGTTATTCGGACCATAATTGTAAAAATGGAAAGTATGAACTATTTACAAGAGCGTTTGTAAACTCGGTTCTAATTATTGTGATAAAAATTGCATTCCTTTTGGTCATTGCTGGTGGTTGATGGAATAAATTTTCGTATCGCACTATTGCACTGTAAAGCAGAATCACGTATGTAGATCGTAAATCAGGGTTTGGTGCGGGGAGACATTAATAGTACGTGGGCGAGAGGTGATTGTTTAGCGATTGACAAAAGTCTTATAAGCTAAAAATCACCTCGCACACACGTATCGAATAGTATTTTATACCACAAGAGCCGAAGAAATCATGTCAAAGTTGTGATTTTGAGGATAGAGTGGTACAAAATCACTTTCCAGATTGAATTCCACATTATTCTTTTTCGGTAAAATCAATCTTGAATTGTAACTTTTTAGATAATTTTCACTAAAAAAATTTTTTTTTACGAGTCTTGTTCCCAACTTGAATCTACCGTAAAAATGCAGAAAATTATTTAAAAATTGTTAGAAGACTGTCCCGCATTAATTATTCACCGGCCCTGGAATTAATTGCACATTGGCACTCGAACTACATAATCACAGGTATTGGCTGGCACTCTAAAACGCTTGAATCGTAAGCCCTGCGATTGTATATCTTTTGTACTTTTATAAAAAGTTAGAGTTAGAACGTCATGTGAAGGTGGTTAATATAATACTGACAAGAAGTGTGTACGAAACATTCGATTTCCAGAAATGCAAGAGCACTTCGTGCAAAGGGATACCAAAGCAAAGAATAGCGCGACAAGTTCTGTCGGCACGTTGAAGAAGCTATTTATCTCATCTTGGATAAAAATCCGTGGAATTGGCTGTATTATATTGTTAATAAATAATCGCCTCTACAATCTGCATTACGCGTAACGTAATGATTACTGATTAGGTTAAATATCGAAACGCGTGATGTATTTATTATAAATATTTATATCCTTGTTTTCGGAAAAGAGGAAACTGGGTTTCTCATTCACGAGAAAATTCGTTTTGGTTGAAATTGCCATAAGATTCGACCTCAGGTCCTGTTATTAATTAATATAGTTATTTGCTTCAGACTAGGTTAAACAACATTCGCCATAACTATTGAAGTTGATCATCGATTTGTAACGGTAGTAATAACTTTGTACCTGTTGTTTTGCGAAGTATTGTAATATCGGAAACCTTGCATTCCGTTGTTATTAGCGATTTCGGTCTTTTCCATTTCAGTATTCAAGTTGAATATTTAGAAGATAAACGTCTATTATTTCGAAACGTTAAATTCGGAAGACTTTCGAAAAGCGTTTAAGTTTAACTTTTCTTTTATCCTTAGAACGTTATATCATATGAACGCTACATTTGTTTTCCTAACCTCCAAATTTCGAAAGGAGTTTGCATTTTACTTGTATAATAGTGTGTAACGATTAATTAATAGGATAACGAACTTCGATTGTTACCTTTTGTTAAATAATAAATAATTTCATTCTACGCATGTGTGTTTCCTTTTCATTTGAATTGATTTGGTTAGATGTAGAATCAAAATAACGGCAATTCATTTTAACTAAATATTGTTCAATTTATTCAGTGTGCGTGTATAAAGGACCTTAGCGACTAATTAGAGGGTACATAAAAATGTATCAAAATTGAAATGTTACATTTCTACCTCTGGAGAGTGATAAGAACTAAAAAAGTATTGGAGCTCATAAGTTATGATTCATCTAGTGTTAATACTCGTTTCTATGCAATTTTGTCTATTTTTTGCTTTTGTTTGCTCCCATAAAGAAGAAATATACTGCATGAAGAGTAACTGATAAATAAGGTTAATTACTTGATCGGGTTCAAAGATTTCGGAATAAAACTTTCCGCTTTTACTTCTTCTTACTTTTCCCTAAAGTTAGCGTATGATGTTGCGATTGTTGAGCAATCTGGACCTTTCGACGGTTGAACTCTTGGATATCGTCCTCTAATTTCTTGCGACTCTCTTCGAGCTTTTTCTTTTCCTCGGTATGGTCCTTTTTTAACTTGTCGAACCTGTTATGTAGCTGTAAAAATGAGATGAACAAGGGTAAGTGGAATGTAAAAAAATTCAATTTTGCCAGTCTCCAGGGTAGGGCCTGCTTTATCAATCTTACTTCGCGAATATTAACGTTTAGTTTTATTACGTTTTTTCTTTTTTTTTGCTTGTGTCGTTTGTCCGAGAATATAATAATATAAATTCTAATGTTTTTATAAATAAAACAAAAACTACGCCTCCTGTAAAAAAGTGATATTGGTAACAAATTTGTAGATCATTTTTGGGTGCGCAATTTTGGTTTCATTATTACATTCTCATCAGAGAATTTGTGTAAAATTTGACCCCCACCCCCTTCCCGCATTTGTCAAATCTTCACGTTTTGAAACTCCATGAATCCGAAAGAACAGGTTTTACAATAGGGTCTGTCGGTCGTCGTTGCTGTTGTCGTCTGTACATTAGATCACTTTTGGAAGAATTATCGGATTGTATTGCGCTTTGACACACGTTCCAAGGGACCAAAAAGAAAGGTCAAGTTCGTAAACCAGCAAAAATAACAAAAATAATATTGAATGTAAAAAAATCTATTTTTCCATGAGACGCATAGTTTTTGTTTGAGCCGTGAAAAACAAAATCTGAAATATTAAAGTCTAGTTTTCAGCAAAACTATACAAGATACGAAAAAAATGTTGAATAAGAAGTTCTTCATTTCAAAAAGATACACAAACTTTAATCATTGTAAAAACAAGAAGACTGAGAAACATTTATTTTAATATTAATGCTCATCATGAATTATAAAATTATAATATTATAACAAATGGAAATAAATTTTGTACTTTATTTTGCACAAGCTTACCAAGCAGTCACGGATCCAAATATATAAACTCATATACGATAAATTATATATATTAGAGTTAAGGTGAAGATTGGAGAACTTTGAATTGAATGTGAAGCACAAGATACGCGATGAGGATGTGTTCGTCAAAACCAAAAAAAGTTTTAACAAAAAGAGTTCACAGTCATTGAATTACAGCAGCCGACGTTTCGCTTTCCAATTTAACAATATCTATGCACGAATGTAGGAGAGTCCAAAGACAGAGCGCGTAGCGCGAGTTAAACACATTACCAAGCATGAAGCGCCAGGCTTATTCATTATCGAGCACGAAGCGAAAGATTTGACGGAAGCGCGCCCTAGGTGCGCTCAAACTTGCGAAGCGCGCGATGAGAATAGGCCCACGCAGCGAGAAGATTTTCCTTTTGGATCTCGCAAAATTTGACCAAAATATGGAATTTTTCATTTTTCATTCTTATCTGAGAAATATAAAGAGAAATTCTTGATTCTTCAAGAAAATTAAACAAAGTTATCATGTAAATCTTGCAGGGCTTTTAGAACTCAACGTTTTCTTCTCTTGACTTTTATTCACATCATGCGTTATTTCTCTTAAAATTTTCATTTTCGTTTGTATTTTTGAATGTTGAAAGTGCAATAACTTTGACTATTTTTTCTTCATCGGAAAAAGTGAGGATTAATTGTTCGAATTTTTCAGTACAACGTATAACCGCACATAGAATTTTCGGATCTTAAAATGAATGGCCTCACAAATGTAGAAAATGCTTCAAATTTTTGAATTTCATTCAAAAGTAGCTAGCTAACGAACTGCACTTTCATTTTCTGACACGAAAAGAATGTACTAAAGGACAATTAAATAGATAATATTTTGAAAGTTATCGTGCACACAGCGTGACATACATACATACATACATCCAGAAACATGTTTTTCGGGTTTAGCGGGTCTCAAAACATGGACATTTGACAAAGAAGTTAGAGGGAGATGTACAATTTTACATAAAACTAATACGTGGACTAATAAGTGGAATAAATACTGCAGAAACTTTGGCCCCAAACATTAACCTCCAACCCGTGGGAACGAACTTGCAGTTTTGCAAAAAATTCGAGAAAAATTCTCAGTTTTCAGACTAGATGAAAACTCTCTGAGGAAAATGCTCACAAATCAAAGACACTCTTCTAATTAGGTTAGCCACAATACATAGGTATAGAAAAAAAAACCAGCGAGATTAGGTTTAATCATTTCTTTCTGAATCTACTGGGTTGAATTTCCCTCCCTAATTGGAATATCTCGGAATAATCCTACGTAAGGTACTCTATACCGGAAGAATGGGCCCTTTTTCTATAGGTAATCACGGTTTATGAATCCTTCACCTGCTTTTCTTCAACTTCAAAGCTGTAAATTAATTTGTACTCACTTCCTTTTCTGCCTCCTTTAACTCAGCTTCTGCGTCTTTGACACGTGCCACAAACATTTGTCTCATTTCATCTTCCTTTTGCTGAAGTTCTAGCAAGTGAGTCGAACGTTTCGCTTCACAAGTTTGTTGGAAACTTACAGGTTTATTGTCACTGTCCACGTCGCTGAATCCCATCTAAGAATAAAATTGTTCTTTTCTCAATAAATCCATTTAAATTCATACGAAATTTTATACACATAACAAATGCATAAATATGGTCGAGTTTTTCATGCCTTTTGAGCCGACCTGATATGGCACACATTAGCTGATGGACATTCGATGTCCATTATTTATCTATGATGTCATATTTTGTGACGCTATAGATATATAACCGCCATTGCATACGCATAAGCCGAAAAGGGGCACTTGAGGTTCGCTCTACAAACATGAAAAAGGCCGTATTTTTACATGCGTTGTATGAATATCTTTTCATTCTTGTGATTTCAGATAAATCATTTGAATTTCCCTCCAACCTGTTCGAGTCTTTTTTTACGATACAGTTCGTAGTGACGACAATGAGTTTTTTCCCTCATATCTTCCATGTTGGTCCTAATAAGCATCTCTCGGAGTTTCACAAAATCACAGTGCGACTCGTTTTCCACTGAAAATAAAGAATATCATATTTTAAATTGGAGAATAATTTAATGCAGGGGTCCCAGCAATAAAATAGTTCCATTTCAGGTAAGAGAAGAAATTCACGAAAATACGAAACTTATGAAGATAAGAATATTTAAAACACATATGCAATATCAAGAAGTCAATTTTTGAGATAATAAGATGTTTCTCATTTTCATACTTGAAAATGGAATAAACGCGAAAAACTCTTCGAGTTTTTGATTTTGAATATATCAGGCGTTTGAGAAAAATACCTTGAACTGTGCCCCATGGATATTGACGAGATCGCATCATTTTGTTTCCGACTCGAACAAAATCTGTACTACCAACGACTGCAAATGGTACGTGAGCGTTCATCGTGGAGTTAACATCGGCCACACTTTCGTCGTCTGTTGGAAACTGGTAAATGTGGACTCCATTGTTTTGCAATTCGGATATAATTTTACCCTGGAAAAAACAGTTTAATTTCAAAATAGAAATGCATTTAAAAAGTTATTCGAGAAGAGGTGAGTCAAACTGAATGATTTTACCAATACAAACCTTAAACTTTTGTAATTCAGTCTTAGAAATTGTATCAGCCTTGGCGATTATGGGAATGACGTTCACTTTGGTGTCCAGCTTCTTCATACACACCAAATCGATGGATTTTAGCCTACAAACAAAGGAAAACATTTTAGGTATATTTAATTTTGATGTTTTGTCCTATGAGAGTTGGAATACGCCATGAACCCTGGCTGTGAAACTGAGAATGAGGTTCGAAGTTAAAATGATATATTACCCTGTATTTATAGAGTACGTTTTGAACAAGAACTAACCAGAATACAATTTCTGTAGGTACTCGTATATTCAGGGTGTCCGACGAGAGTTTACAATAACATTTCAATATTTTTCCCGAAAGTTTTTTGGAGACTCTCGTGAAAAAAGGGATAATAAAGTTCAAGCAACAGGCATATAGTTATGCCTATAAATAAACATATATATGTATACTGTATAATTGAACCCTCGAAATCAACTCTTTATTCTTCTCCACTGGTTGGAAAATTGGATGCACTTTCCAAATCTTGTGCGCTTTTGATATAATTCTACTACGCAAAATAACACCTGTTTAAAAGCATCCTGTTTTAAAAAACATTTTCAAATAACGGCTCATAAAAGACACAAGATATTCTCTGATATATTTGAGGACTTTCTGTTGATGAAAACTCTTTACAAAAAAATTGTATATTTTACAGAAAACACAAAATGTGAATGCACTATTTGAGTGTTTTCCATAGCCTGTATCACAACGAAAACCCGCGAAAAAAGTTAAGGAATTGGAAGGATAAAAAACATATAAACTTAAAATTGAGCATTATATAATTATGCAGTTCCAAGGAATTTTAAGGGTTTTTAAAAATAGGCAGAAAAAAATTCATTATTTAGATTTGCATTTTCTATTCTAGAAGTATAAAAATTTTCTTTTGGGGAACAAAAATTCACGACATATCAGGAATATCTTTCATGGTGCAGTGTATAAATAGTATATTACAATACTAGGCTAGAAAGTTGGATTTCCGTGCGTGTGTGCTAACACGTAGTTTTAACCTTGTTATAACACACGTACGAGCATCCAATAACCCAGCATGAAATACGTCTGAGAAACACGTACTTTCGAGCCGGAAGAGAGAGCAAATCAATCTTTTGGAAGACTGCTCAACCCTCCCAGAAGAATGAAAAAAATTGCTCCCTAAAAATGAGTATAAAATGATCAAACTAATAATTCTGAGAAGCCACTGAATAACCGTCGTGTTTCTTCAATACATCCTTTCTTTTAAGTTTCAACTTCTGTTGCTAACACTACTTATTTTTATTATCAAGCATTTTCTCATAAAATTCAATGAAAACACGGCGATTAAAAAAAAAAAAAAGTTTACATCTTCCTCCGCTTTTCGCAGACTCTGGACAATCTTTTGTATTATATAATATAGGTACTTGCATGATGAAAAATTATATGCAGGCTAATTTGAAACTTATTTAAGAATTTGGTAAAATTTTTCGAATGTTCAATTAATTCCAACTGATTATTATTAACTTCAAAATAAAATGTGCAGGTCTTCAGCAAATTTAACTTATTAGAACGTAGAATAAAGATAAGTATTAAAAACCAATATTCTGTCTTCAGAATATAATATTAGGTATTTGAATATAATTTCTAATTTAGCTACTGCCTCGGCTAGTACTTTCTTCTCTTTTATCAGTTTAAAAATCCGTTCTACGGGCATGGGGCAATCTAATTTTAGTGCCCTCCGTACTCGGATGGGACGTTTTTCAATTGAGTCTACTTATTTGAAAAACTTTAAAAATAGGATGGCCATTTTAATCAAGGCGAAAATTCCTACGTATTTCCTGGTTTGCGAAAATGTTTCTGGGTCATTGAAATTAAAAAATGTAAACCCTCAAAGCTGACTATCTTTCTATTAAAAATGAAATCAAAACTGAACTCCTTATAAAATTTGATAACCAGAAAATAGCAAAACAACCTTTTGATATTCAATACGTATAAAATATGTAGAAGCTTTTTACATTTTTCGAAAAAAAAATCACACACGCTATCATTTCCAATACTCTAAATTGGAGAATGATTCAATGTATATTTAAAAATGCAAAATTATATAACTTTGAGCATGTTTTATGTTGAAACATACAAATTAAACGATTACATTTTTTGGTTGAACAGAATACTTTTTAACTCAAAAGTTGAATTATTTAGATATTATGCCATTGTAAATGGCCCCAGAATTATCTGGGGGTGCTTTTGTTATAAATGATAGCCTTTTTTTTAAATGAAGACCAATTATTGATACAAGAAGAATTTTCTGCTACATTCGAAAATAAATTCGAAATATGCACGCGAGTGTTTCGTAACTGACCGCTCTGTGTCTAAGAAACTGCTGAAGTCCGTTTCGATAACATCGCTTCATTCGCTACCTCTTGGACACCCTAGTGGTGAGTTATGAGTTAGTGGTGGTCCAGTCCATTTTTTCACCTATTACACACACACACACACACACACACACACACACACACACACACACACAAATAAGACACTTTTATTTACATCTTACCAATACATGAAAACAAATAGAACTAGAATCGTTAGATTTAAATTTGTAATTACGCACCAAAAAACTCTGACGATTCAAGACTTTCGATTTCGAACAATTCAATTTCAGATTATTCATTTTTAAAGATTCGATTCATAAACTCGTTCAGATATTCATTAAAATATTCCTAACTGTTGAGAAATGTATTTCTTTTTTAATTACAATTTTAAAAATGAAATGGGTCCAGAATGAAATATTTTTGGGCAGAAACAATATATAAATAGGATTTGAAATTGAATGAAAGCATTCACTTGTGAATCCATGGGTTTGAAGATTTTTAAATTGTAAATAGTTCAGAAAGTTTTATTCAAAAGTTTACACTTATTCAACTACTAAGGCTTTCCGATTGTTAAAGCTTATATTCTGTCTATTTTGAGCAGATTCAGAGTCGCTTTCTAAAGATAATTATTCTAAAATTTTTAATACTCAAACTTCAGTTAGACCTGAGAACACATCAATTAATTTATATTTGCAAGTGAGCAACTTCTAGCATTTTTTTATCAAAAAATTGTTTATTCCGACGCTTTTGATTATACGGTGTTTTCAAGTCTTCAAAACTGCATCTTAAAAACCTATGCTTGAAAATTAAGACATTAAATGGAACATTGTCGAAGTAAAAAATTTCAGAATTACGCATTGTAAAATAAATGATTTAAGAATTAGGAAGTGACAAGTTCAACTTGAAATCAAAAAACAAAGTTTGATATGGAACTTATTTTATATTGCTTTATATGATGTGATATGAAATTTGCGATATTGCATGTGATTGGTTAAAATTTTTTCCTCTAAAAATTTGTTAAAACCCAGGATTAAAACTGCTATGTTATTTCCCGTTTTCGGAAATTCCCGGTCCATCGGTCACCCTTAAATAACGAAACAAGACTCACCCATGTCCAGTAGGGCAAATGAAGTAGAGACAAACGTGAATGCGACTGTCGTGGTAGGTGGAAAGAGAGCGTTTAATTTTAAGTTCCTCTTGCAAATAAGCCTCGAATTGAGCATCTATATAATCAACAACAGCTTTGAAACTGTCCTCCTTGTTGATCTGGTCGCCATATCCAACTGTATCGACGATAGTGAGTTTCAGTCTAACGTTGCTCTCTTGCAGTTCGTACGTGTGAGCCTTCAACTTGACCGAAGGTAAACTGTGAGGACTTGGACTAGATTCGAAGCTTGTATTAAAAAGTGAGTCCATGAGTGTTGATTTTCCGAGTCCCGTTTCGCCTACGAAAAAAAAGGACGCAACAGTTGTTACTGACGAGCGAGAGTATCGAATTTTCGTCAGAATACTGATTTCACAGTTTTTATTTTTCAATTCACTGATATCGAATTTCTGAATAAAATAATCAAGTTGGCACTGAATTGTAAAAAAATGGTTGGTTTTGTTACTAGTGAGATTGATATTTGATAAAGGTAAAAAGAATAATTTCGTCTCGTTTTCAGGATTGACGATCGTAAAAAAACGAAATATAAACGTTAAACTTGAACAGGAATTTACTTCTCTTTCCATCATGGATTTTTCAGGAAAATTAGATACCTTAGAATCTCTGGGTTTCATTGTTTCAAGGTAGATTCCTCAGTAATCGCAAAAGGGCCGAAAAATCGTTGAAAAAGGTTATAGTTTGAATATATCATTACAAAATAGATGAGGAGTAAAATTTGATGACGATGATCATGCATTTTCAACATTTTACAGTAATAAGATTATCAATGACAGAACTCAATCCAGATAAAAATCCAGGAAATTGGCGTCATGATTACTGGCACCAAGACCACGATCACTGGAACGTTAACCTTATATTCTAAAAAGATTTTCAAGATAAGTATTGAAGATCGACACATATACAAACTATGGATAATTTTTTAAACTTAAATTTTAATTTTATATCTAAGCTTTTAATTGATATGAAACATCAGACAAAAATATATATCCGCAATTTCTCTATAAAACTTCCCTAATAATGTATGAATTGTCAGGGAAACTTGTTTTCCGATACGCAGTATTTATTATAAAGACGGAGAAAGAATAAGTAAGAGTAAAACGTTACCTCGGTTGACAACAGTTTTTTATCCTCTTTTTTCATTTTTAATATTATTGTTTTTAATCACACTGTCACATTGGTTTTCTTGAACATCATTTTCTCATTTTAATCCATTTCCCCTTAATAAAAACTTCGCGAATTTTCAACTTTGTTATGATCGTCATATATTGTTTATTATTGAAGTAAGAATTAAAGGTTAGGAAGTTTGTTTACCTACATTTTCAGCTAACCTCTAAAAGATTAAATGATTCATGAAAGGGATTCCGTTCATGGAAATTTCAGTGGAAGCTATTGCAAGGAGATAAAAAATGTACTCACCAATGCACAAAATGTTGAACACGAATCCATTCTGAACTGATTTGTTAACCAGTTGATCAGGCAAACTGTCAAATCCGACGTGCCCTGATAACTTTAAATTCCGAACACAAGCCTCCAACTGTAACAGAGTATTAACCATTTCTATTTTAGTCCAAATCTAGCTTGGAAGTAACAGTATTACTCCCCTAAAAGGAACGTAAACCATCGCTATTGCTCATCGCCGGCGTTGAACAGCTCGAAAGGAACCAACGCCCACAAAAATTGAACTCAAAAATTTCATTATGAAACACATTATCAAGAAATAAAAAGTTGAATCTGAAATGTACTTCTTAAACACTTAACTTGGCGGAAATAAACAAAAGAAAAGCTGAACCAAAAGAGTTTAAAAACGCGGAAAATCGCACTCACCTTCGCACGTTCAACGTCGACCACCGCCATCCTGAACGCAAGTGTCAAATTCAGTCAAATCTAGGGATCTTGAGTCCTAGAGCTAGGGATTTGGACTAGAAACCTTTCCCCAGGCCTTTCACAAGTATCTAGCAGTTTTTGTTAGAAACTTAAATTTGTCAAAAATGTGACAAACATGTTTCAATTTATTCCAAACGGGTTTCCACTGATTTAAAAATATTTAGACTTGTTCCGAATAATTTGGAAGAAATGAAAAAAAAAAGCAGTCAATTGTTTATATGAAATATTTCAAGGGAGTCTGAAATTTTTTTGGAAAATTGTTAAAGATGTTGGAAAAAAGACTGAACATTTCTAGTAATTTCAAGAACATACTAAATTTCTGTAGTACCAAAGATTTTATATATCTTTGGTAGTACTTGAAAGGTAATTTGAATAATGACCAAAGACTGTACATATTGTTTGACACTTTGACAGATTAAACTAACTCAAAGCGATAAATTGAACGTCAGTGAATTTCCAATTTTTACGGGAATTCAAAGTATCAAAACATTCCGAAACTTCCTGAAAATGTTCGGATATCTTTGAGTTCCAGCATTTCTTCAAATTTACGGTGATGTATAGGGTACTTAAAAATTGAAGGGAATTTTCTCCTATTTGGTACGTATAGTATTTTTATTACATTATTTAATTCCTAATAGTCATGAATCGACAAAACAAGATTGTGAAAATAGCTTCTACTGTACCAAGAAGATCAGGACAAAGGGTTTTTGAACATCTCACGCGCTGAAAAAAATGTCTCTGCAAAATTGCCTGCTGCCAAAACATTCCTAACCAATGTTCTTTGGCTCAAACCCTAATCTCTGGCTCAAACAACGACGCAACGATATTTCTCTGTTATCAATTGATTTTACCAACCGGACATGACGTCACACCAAAATGATGCAACGATCATTTCACTCCTACCAACATAAGTTTCGTATTTCTTCTCTATAATTCCATTCAAGTTCGCCAATCGACCGACTGGTAGCGCGTGAATCGCGCAACTAGGGGATTTTGTAGCGTCACAGCTGGCAAGCCGCTTACAACAGTGACTGCTTTCTAACATGGCAGATCAATTTGTGGTGTATTATCATGTGACGGGAAAATCTTCTCACTGATAAGACGGTTTGTGTTTAAAAACTGTGAACTTTTCTATCGCGAATAGAGGAGAATAAGTGAGTAGTTCGTGTTCGCGATGGCGGACTTAAAAAGTCCCCCCTATAGTGACATTAAACGTCCTGAGGAGGTGGTGGCGATGGCGATGAACGACAGCTTGAAATTTGCCGTGCTGATAGGACTAATCGAGGTAGGACAGGTGTCTAATCGGGAGGTAGTCAACACAGTTCTACACCTGGTAAGTCCACGACTCTTTATTTCGAACATTGATCGTCGACTGTCATAGCTAAGTCCGTCCTCCCCAAGTTCGGCGAACCTCTCGAGTGCAAGTGTCAGATCGAGCTGTCAAACGTGCTCGAGGACACCTCGTGTGCAGTGCATATTTTGCTTGTCAGAATTTATAATGCACATGTCGCGATTATAATCGAACCGCGACCATGGAGACGACGCTCTATACAGCGCTAAAAGTCCCCTTCTTCCAACTTCGCGGCACAATTTATTTCGCGGTGCTTTTTATGCATGCAATTTTGTTTGTTGCTGCCTTTATCGTTGCGTATTATTCCCTCAAGACTCGATCTTTCCAACACTTTCCCACCACACCGGCCGGTTTGTTTACGTCAATGACACTTTTGTAAATTTTACGTCACTTTCCAATACCCTTTTAAATAATAATACCCGGTTTTTATCATTTGAAATCGATTTTGATCAACTACCGACATATTTCGACTTGATATTAGCCTATGTGAAAAAAACTACTGAAGTTTATTGCAGACTCCCTGCTTAATCATAATTTAAGCATTTAAGGAAATAAATTGAGTTGAAGCCATTGTTGTTACTAAAAAGACATTTCAGATTTAATTCAAAAAGACATTGTTGAGAAAGTTTACTGTTTAGATAACCTCAAAAACTGATATTGTTAAACAGATTACTTGAGCGGGATAAGAACATCCAGGAAAAATTTCAATCAAACTTAGTTTCGGAAAATCTCAAAATCATCAAAGTGAAATATACCTGGAATTCTGAACGTTCAGCTGTTTTTTTCTATTTCCGTTTTATCTATGAATATTGTTATCACTACATTTCAAAGTATTTATCAGTTTCTTTCAAGGATCTATTATACCCAATAAAGATAACCAAAAATCTTGTAGGACTGTTCCTAGTTTACAAAGCCATGAGTGAAAAAAGTCCTGCATTTGGAAGTTTAGAACTTCGAGTCTTAAAAATAGTGTTAGATAAGATTGTCTCAAGAAAAGTTTTTTCGAGGAAGGGTCGAAGCATTTTGACAATCAGTTAAATTCGTTTTGAAAATAAAAAAACCTGTACAGGCTTAAAAAAATTTATCATCCTGTGCAACGAAAACAACGATTTATCATTGAAATATTTTGTCTGTCCTCGTCAAATACGAACGATTCTTATAAGTTTGAGGTCCGCAACGCTTACAAAAAAAGAAAGAAATTTCGAATTCTTTTTTATTTTTCAACGTGAAACAAATCTTTTATGCTCATCCATTTATCCAGTGGAATTAGATTGAAAGTGATTTAACAACCATTAAGTTTGATCATTTCATGAGGATGAAACATTTATGATTTATAACCCCATAAAAATAATTTCCTCAAATTGTAAAATGTTTGCCTTTGCATACATTTTCCCGCCTTTCTGAAATTCTGATATAAAAGTTGTTTACTTGTTTACAGTTGTTTGAGAAGTAGAAAGAAGTAAGTAGCAGAGCGCAAATTAATTCAAGAATTTTCACTTTCTACATTTGGAAGCGTGCGAATTAGTCAAAACGGTACACTTAAATTCTACACTTTTGCAGAGTGTTTGGGGTCTAGAAAACTTTACAAAACTGGTGCCAACAGTTTTTTTAAAATCTTTTGTTTGAAAAAAGTGGCAACCGCATTTTAACTCATACAAAACAAACCAGTTAAATTTTATAATCCTTTACTAGTTCATCAATTTTAATATTATTATTGTGTACGTAACAAAAATATATCACACTTTAATCTATATATCCGGGTATGCTTTCCCGCAAAATGCATGTATCGTATGTCAGTTTTTATTTTTATTTTTTTCGCATCAAAGTGTTTTTCTGGCTTTTCTGTAACATTCTTGGATTTTTGGTATTAAAACTTCCCACATCAGAAGTCTTAAGTCTTTTTTTGAGTTTTTAATGTCCACTCAGAGATAAAAGTGCCCCGAAACAAAAGTATCATCCTTTTGGTATTTTGTTTCAACCAAATTAGGGAAGAACCCCTTCACATAAAAGAGGCTTGTTTTTGTTACAACTTAATTTAAGCTCATTCTTGAATTTGAAACTAGATTCAGGGGTACTTGATAAATGTGGTCACAAGGGGCATGAGCGGGAAATGGGACAGCTTGAAAAGGACCAATTTTGAAATATAGAATTTTCCAGCTGTTTATAGATATACTTAGTCTACGCAATCAGTGAAATCATCATCCATTTTACGAGGTTGGGGAACCTGCAATTTCAAATTAACACTTCTTTTCCTTCTAGCTTACATTCTTATCGTATCAGTGAACACGTTTCTTTGGCTATCATATACTAGATACTCATACTAGAACAATCAGTTTTTTGATAAAATTAATATAGAATTTCAATATCTCAAGTACATTCTACTATATAAATAGAATCAAGAGGACATGAGTAATTTGCGTTGTTACATAAGACGAGCACACCTGTATTTATTTTCAAATTTAGCATTTTTTTTCTCGCTATTCTAAAATGCATTTACGCAAGTGAATGTCAAAATTAAGCAGCTCATATATTTTACTGAGTCACACAAAACATATTTTTCAACTTTTTGAACGTATATTTTATGCATGTTTTTATCACTCGTTTATGCAATTTATTTTAACGTACACATCATAGACTGGTGCTTTTCGTTACAGTCTTTAGATGTTTTATTTATTCTTATTGTTTGTGAAAAAAGTATAGGATTTGTTCTCCCGTAGCCTCTGAATTGATATAAAATTAAAAGATACAGGAAACAAATACAATGTATGCGTATTTTATTGGCTATTTGCCAAACTTTCAAAAAAAGTTCGCAATCTTGAATGTGAACATAAAACTTAAATGATAAAACATACAGGAAAATGATAAAAAATAGTTTTTTTTTCGAAATTTGATGCAACAATAGTTGAAACAGTTTTTTAAAAAACAATCACGTTAGTTTTGAAGGGAAAAAGTTTTTTCAGTTATTTTCATCCCTATTATAAATTAACAAAAAGATGATGGTCATGAACGGGCAAACTCCTCTTGTAATAGTTTTTAGCATTTAGAGAGGAATGAAAAGAATGCAATTTGTTTTCGCTGATCGTGCAGAGCGTATAAAAGTGTACTGAAATCAACACTACTGTGTTGCTGTTTAAGACAAATTTCTTGCACGTAGGAACGATTATTCCAGCCAATATATATCGACAGCTTCCGCTAGGTTATGCAGCATTTGTTACGACTCTGCTACACGTCATGGTGATTGGTTACGCGTATTAATATTCGTCAGTCGCGAATATTGCTTTTCGATACCGAAATGTCGCGTGTGTCGTAATTAGTCGTGATTGGATGGTAATAATCAATGTTAATTAATCGCCAAGACCATTCCTGAAGATAGGTGCGTTTGAATCCTTGGAAGCGTCATAGCATACCATTGATAATTAATAATTTCAACTATAAAAATGCACTTTGCATTTTTTACCATTCCCATTGATGTACGATACAGGTCTGAACGAAATTGATCATTATATTTACCGAAATATAGAAAATATAGAATAAATTTGTTATTTAAAATAGCAACACACGCTAGTAGTACCTACAGTCAATCTGTCACAAAAAGGCCGTTTTTGGAAAAAAATACCATAAAACTTCTTTTTGCGGCAACTGCTAGAAGAGCATTCCAAAAGCATAACCTGAAAAATGCGGAACTGTTCAGGGGCTGATTTATGAGAAAACTCAAAAAGTTTTTGGATTTGATATATCTCAGAAATGTTAGGTTTTTGGAAAAATTTGTAAGGGCAAAAAATGTTGGGGACAATGTTTTATACAACTTTCCACATTGGGTCGACATGCTACGATGAAAAGTGCAAATGACAGATGGTGTTCAATTACAAAAAAAGCGTATTTTCCATGTTGCATGCTCAGCAACAATTATTTGCACATTTTTGTACAGCTCGTTTGATATAAAATTTTAAAAACCTTTTAAAATCACGTTCATCACTAAAGTCAGCATAGTTTTGAAGAAAAAAATTTTAATTCATAATAACAATTTATCATAATTAGGAATAATTTGAAAGTCCTACCTACAAAAAAATGATTTATTTAGTCTGAAGTAAAGATTTATTATGTACCCACACTAACGTCGCCCTCGTCGAAAACAATGGGAAATCTACGGTGACAGGTTTGTCACGCTATAACTCGTGAATGGTAAGTCGGACAAGAAAAGTTTTTGTATGAATTTTATAGGCTTTTTTGAGACAAACAACTTTCTCGTTGACAGTTTTGCGATAAGTAATTTTTTCTGTGACGAAAAGCAAGAAAACGCTTTTTTGGTACTTCAACGCCATCTATTAATTGCACTTTTTATTTGATATCAAATCCAAAAACTTTTTGAGTTTTCTCAAAAACAAACCCCTGAACGATCCCGCATTTTTTATGTTAGGCTTTTTGAATGCTCTTCTAGCGATTTCCGCAAATAAATGTTTTATGGTATTTTTTTCCACAAAATTTGACTGATTGACTGTACTAGAGGTGACCCGCAAAAGGTTATTATATACTATTTCCATCCATTTCTCAATTTCTTTAAAACTAAAATGCCTTGAAAATTTATCTGAGAAACGCAACTTCCAGAAGACGGTAGCATCCGTTACAATTTATTCAAATTGAAACTTTGGCAATTCTGTTTTGTTGAAAAATATCATGATAAGTAGTTTACGTCTCTCAACACAGTTCATAAGATTATACAACTAGTATCTTCAGTGATGTAGTCATGATTTGCATATAGCAAGCTGAAAAAAATGACCGAAATTCCAAATTTTACAGTGTTTTTATTTATTTTTTTTTTGTAAGGAGATTTTGGTCCGCATTGTAATTATGAAAAAGTGTCCGAAATTACAATAAAAATAGCACAATTCAGGGATTTATAATAATTTTTCCTTGTTCAAAGTGGTCGTTTGTGCCCATAACTCGAAACCTCTTTTTTTGTGCACATTTCATTGGACAACTCTGAGGTCATTTTAAATTATTAACGGAGATTATCCGTTGAAATACTAATCTACGGGATAGGTGCAGAATTAAAACTTTTTGCAAGTGGGTCTTTGTGTTCTCCTCGTCAAGTTTTACCACGAAGAAACTTTTTAGACGTCTACTACAAGAACTTGAGCTTTTTCGCTAATTGCTTCAACATCAGCTTTCTTTCTTCTTTCTCACTCTTCGTAAATTACACAAAAATCTATAGGGAAAATTCACTTAATTTTTAATTTTAAATTAGTCCTGAAGTTATTTTAAACTATGGGTCTTTCCAAAAATATCAGTTATATTGTGTAGTTATTGACAGTGCCAGAGCCAGATTTGGGAATTTGCCTACCCTGGGCAAAAATGAAAACTGCCGCCTTTTTTTTCGAACTGATCATAAAAGTGAAGCAATTATTTGAATATTTCATCACGGTGATATATTTATTGTCTGAATATAATAAAAAAAAAAATATTTTAATTCTCGGAGACCGTATTTTCATCACTATTTTTTTTCCCAGTCCAAAATTTGCTGCCCTTGAAAATTTGCCGCCCCGGGGCAGTGCCCATGTTGCCCGTAGGTAATCCACGCCTGAAAAGTGCCCATTAAAATGTACCTTCCTTTCAAAATAAAAATAGTCGTTAGCATATCGTTTTTCACTTTTTATTTCTTCTCCAGTATTCAACAATAATATATGGGTTTATGCTTTAACGAGTTTTTGGTTTATAAAGTTAATATGAGATAAATTGGAACATCGCACCATGTAACCTTGCGTGTCAGCACTAATAATAATGGCATCTTTTACGCTTTCATCGATTATCAAGCTCATGAAAAAAATCTAAAATTACAGGTGGGACCTTCAAACTCAATGCCCCGAAAGATCGTCAACTTTGATATTCCACTTCATCGGGCTTGGCTAGCGCATGTTCCAAGCAACCGCGTTTATCATCCTTTTATTTATTGGTTGACTCCTTACGCAGTTTCCCCCCTAAATACACGACAACTACGTTTACTTTTTCAATTAGAAGGCATGAGGTATTGATTAAAAAGGAAATTTTATAAGACAATAGAAATTCTAGAAAAAAAGACAGAGATTTTTCGTTACCTGCTATAGTATATAGTAGAGTAAACTGGGGCAAAGTGGCGAGCCAGGTCGAGGCGGTCATTGTGTATAAACCCTTCGGTACTTTAAAATTTTATAATTGTCAGGCTTTAAATAACTTGATTTTGTACGCACTAAATGCCGTTTATATTCCCTCAATGATGATAAAAAATTATGATTAGGGGCTGATATTGCGAACTATTTATAATTGTAGTTGGAACAATATTTGTATAGATAAAATAGAATTGCGAAAGAATATTTCGTTTATTCCAACGTTTAGAACTTCCAGGACATTAAAATCATTAATATTTTTTCAAAGTAGCTATCGCTACTTGAAATGATATACGTACACCGTTCGTTCGAAAATATATTTTATTTCACATTTCGATTATTTTTACCTTAAAAATCGGAAATTTGACCCGTGATTTAAAAGTCCGAAGTTTAGATAAATGAAATGAAATTAGCACACTCTAGTGGTCCAGACGGAAGCGATGTAGAGTTCAGCAGTTCCGTAGCTACAAAGCAAGCAGTTCGAACACTAGCGTTCATATTTGGCATTTGTGCCCAAATACATGCCCAAAATTATCTTTTTATAATAAGTCTTGATTATCAAACAAAGTTTATCCTAAATAACTGTTGGAACGGGTTATTTCTGGCCATTCCCGATTCGCTCAATAAAGCGAGACTCCAGTATGTTTTACCATTTAGCTTGTGGATGAAAAAAAAACATAATTCATACCCTTAATTATTCATAATTTGTTTATATGATTATAAAAGAACGTTTGCAAGCAGGTACTTTTGTTTGCTGTTAATTATTTTATTCACTGACAGCTGGGTGTACGTAATAATAACGTATAATCGTTCAATGATTTGGTACTCAATACTGTCCATTGATCTTATCAAATATTTCTATAGTAAATACTATCTATAAACTCATTCTACTTTTGTATAAATATAGGTGGCAGTAAAGATTGGATAGTTTCCAAATGAAATTGTTATATATCGGATATTTAAACATAAATACCGGAATTGAAAAGGGGCTAAATGCATAGAAAACGTTTCAGTGGCCGAAAATGCAATTCCAAGTTACGCAACGATGCAAATTATACCATAATTCCAAAGCTTTGTACTCTTAATGGGCTCAGTAAATCGGACAGGTTTCGAATTGGACATAAGCTTTTTTATTTTCTCATTTCATTTTTCAATCCAGTTTTCAACAAATATTCTGTTCGAATAATTGTCATGAGCAGTAGATAACGCCATTTTGGTGAAAAGGCCGTTAAGACTAAAAATTTATTGAAATATAGCGGTAACTGTATTTTAAAGTGAGAACTCTTCGAACATAATGTCAAAATTTAATTTCATGGTTTTAGTTTCACAAAAAATATCAGTTTTTGAAAATTTCGACTAAAGCAACCAAGCTATTTTCTGTTGTTTGTATAAAAATTAGATTTCTTTGGGTAAGAACAATTTTGAGATTTAATTATGATTAGGTCGTTCAGATTGAAAGTAATTTTTTGAAGAGAGGGTTAGTCGAAGCTAAATTCTACCCTACAAACTAAAAAGATACATAAGTGACATTTTTGTGAAAAATGAGTTTTTGGTATCACTGGATTCGTAAAAAAAATCTGCATCTAACTATGTGAATAAAATAATAAATTAATAATATTTCTAGCAAAAAACGAGTGCCTAATGGTGAGGAATGCTGAAAAAGTTGAAAAATACATGAGAAAAAGATACACAAAGCACTTTGCGTGTCCTAAAATTTGCACACGGCATCTAATACGTCATCATCGTACAAATCAAAAAGAACCGAAAGTGCTTTGTGCCTTTTTTGACTTGTAAAAGTAACCGAGTGCTGAGCGTATTTACAAACGAAAAGTTTCGCTTACCCTTGCGTTTGTTATGGCTTTGTAGATCTGTTCTTTTTGCCTTGTATCTTCGTCTTTTCGCGACTACTTAAAACCCTTAAGTTCATTTTCTAATGGAATTTGTTTAAAAAATCAATTTTTATTGAAAAATATGAGAGAGTACACTATTTTTAAGCAAGTAGTGTATCTAGATCATTCAAAATTCCATTCGATATTAGAGTCCTTTGGGCAGATAGTTTTTCTTGATTTTCTCAGTTCGAGTCAGATTGAACTTAGTATCTTTCTAGTTTGTACGGCAGGATTATCAACTGGTGTCCTTTTTTGAATTTGTATGAAACATATATAATTTTCTAATATTTTTTGTGTAAAAATTGATAATCTCAGTGTAGAAGGATCTCTGTTAGGCAAATCTACATCATTCCACGAGGATAAGTGCCTTATATTTGCCCTTTTAAATTGCCCTTTAACTTTATTGAGTAGATAAAAAATTTTTTTTTCTTGTTGGAAATTCGTATTTTCCGCGGTTGCACTTTGAAATTTCCTTGCAAACTCATGCTACCCTATTACGCTTTGTTTTTCCAAATTTTTGAGAAGTATGGTCGCCAAATATTTTTGTGTGTAAAATTAATAATCTCAGTGTAGAAGGATCTCTGTTTGGCAGATCTACATCATTACACGAAGATGATTGCCTTACTTACGCTTAGGAGTTTTTCTCCTAATTCCAGATTCTTCTTCAATGACGCTAAATTGTTTTGTGCTAAATTCGACTAGCTCTTATTTGAGCAGTTTATAAGAATTTCCATAAGATTCCTGCAGTGGACCTGTGATCCACTCAGTGTAAAAATAACCAATAATAATTCGTTTAAAATGCTAAAACGTAAACGAGTTCAGCTTACCCCGAAAGGGATTTGGCTTAATGGTATAATAATAAAAATAATATACACTGCAAAAGAAAGATAGAATTACTTTTTTTGGCATTTCATTTTTCGCAGGTCTCACTTCATGGAATTTTCTTTTGTTTTATTTGAGGATCAATATCTGGCTAAAAATGAGTCTGCCTTTTTTTTGTATAATTATCAGAAATATTAGGAGATGAAATGTAAGAACTGCGACTTCTCAGGGGAGTGCGTCGACTATGCTGCGTCGATTATTAATTTTTTCATCCACCTATACCTGTAAATTCCACTAATAACAGTTTGACTGATATTTCACCCATTATATTGTATTCGTGATAAGAAAGGATTATTGAAGAAAAGGAAGGAATTTTAACACCTGTAATGATAAATTAAACGTCAGCAAGCCAGATCCGTTCACCCTCTGTTAATGAAACATGCGATTATTCTCGTTAAATGATTCGATTGTTTTGGAGTGAGTGTATAATAGGTATCTGAAATGATATTGATCATGTAGCAAGAGCAATTTGCGTAGTTGTGAATATGGTTGACAAAAACTAATACAGTTGAAGCTATCTGTGATTAAAAGCCTATACACACGTTCAGAATAATTTTACGTTTACTATATGCAGAATTCGAGATGCCTGTGGGGACCGGGAATTCAATAACCACTAAAGTAATCACCTTGTGCTAACCTATCGCTAATTTTAGATGATATTTACATGGAATGTGTCCTGAACAATGCGTTTACAGAAAATCTCAAATTCTGATATCAATTGGAAAAAGTTATTCTTTAGCTAAAATTGTATATGCAATAAAATTGGCTTCGGTTTAACGGAAATTTTGACATCAGTTGTACTTTCTGATTTTACCAATTTATTGCATTCAAATCGCACTTCTTTCAAAAAATTAGTTCGACGATTGATGCGACAGTCCCTTTACTTCATTAAACAGATTTTTTTTTTGGCGGTTGAGTATCCGATAATTGTTGTCTTGATAAAACAGTAATACAACTTTGATAATAGAGAATTTTAGTATAGCATGGGAGCATATCATAAGGAAAATAAACGGAATAAATTTAAAAAACTTTGTTATTCAATAAAAATCAGGCATAAACCTTCGAAAAATTGTATCCATATAAAACCTACCAAACCCTTATTTTTGGTTTTCAGACGTAAAAAAACCCGAATTTGAAAAAGTTTCGTTTATTGTTGATCTTCATTCTTGAGGATTGAATATTTAAATCTTCATAAATACCTATCAATAATGAAGATGTTATAAAATAATCTTTACCCTTTGGAAACCCTAGTGGAAATGATTTTATTCGTCCCAACTTAAATTGAAAAATAAGGCAATATGCATTACAATTTGAAAAAATTTATATTTCACTTTATGAACAGCCTAATAAATCCATGAATGCAAAATATATTAATTTTAATTTTAAAAATTGTGAATTGAAATGAATTCGGATGCTTCGATGCTATAGTTAAACATTCAGTATTTAAATTTGAAAACTTCACATTTTTTAATTTTGTTTCAACATTAATGATCTGGAAAAATCTTTGCTAACCGGTAAAGGACTGGAAATTTATTTTTAACTGTAGATGCCACACTAAAACACTTTTTACGTTCATACTAAGAATTCGTTTGCTAATGAAAAAAAAAACTTCCGCGTGCAAAATGATTTTGTAATAATGTACTCAACGTTTCCAAATCACATTGAAAATTATTCTTACCTTGAACCTGAGAAACTTCACGCGCATGAATGACGCTAGTGTTTTAATAATTTGATTTTGGATAATATTTATCGTAAAAATTAAACATGAAATAAACAGAACATACGCAGTTAATTTGAGTTCGTCATTTTCGGTCGTAAATTCTCGTATGTAAGATACGCAACTTGGTGAACAATTATTGTTCTCTGGTGCCTGGAAGCCCTGTCTGATTCACTAGCCTGTCGTGAAAGGTTTGGGGATCGCGTTAGTAAAATTTCAGATATCGGACACATGGTAGGTATATACCATAGATTCATATATGCAGATATAGTACACCCAGAGTTGAATTTCCCTCGAAGCAATGTCGGACGTGCAAAACAAAGTGGTCAGCAAATTTATGATTTCGCATCAACGAATGCATGAACGTGAATCGCTTCAAAATGTTACTGCATGAAACGAAATAAAATATTTTGAGAGAAAAGAAGTTGTGGATTGTGGGACGCTTTCCGTGTGCATATTTACCTACTGGCTTCACTCGTATGTTTTCGCGATGTTTCCTTTTCAGTTTTGCGATTCAATTTTTTTTCTTAATTAACTAAAGAGACTTAATCTGACAGAATTTATCCAAAATTGGAAAACCTCATGGAAAAATGACTGTTCATCAACTCTTTGGATGAGTGCGAGTGTTCAGTATGTACTTCTTATCGATTTGATTTCCGCAAATAATGACAATTATTTCAATTAACTTGTTTGATTGTTTTTTGTACCAATACAATTATTTACTGTCCTTGCCCTCTGGAATTCGTCTTTTCTTTAGCTTAATTGGCACAAGGATCATGTTTTCATTTTTTATTTTTTTCCTGCTCTTTTTTTTTACCAAGATTGGGCACATGAGTGATGCGCGATAATCACTCCTTTATGGAGAAAATTCCAGAACAATAAAGTTAGTAAATGAAAAATTTCTTTTAATTTTACATACTTATAATTTCTGCAAGAATGTAACATAGAAAAGGATGAGAATAGAAAACATATAAGGGAAAATGTCCCATAATTGTAGGTCAACAGATTGCACATTGAAAAAGTGACGAAATTTGGAAAAAGTTCAGTTATTGTTTCAACATCGACGCCGCAACTTCGAAACTATCAAGGTTTTTCGTTCGATGTCAATGTTTTTCTATCGATGTTTCACATTGAATTCATCGATTCCAACATCGATGTTTTCCTTCCGATGGTTCCCCTTTAGTGTAGGTAAAATCATTTTCGATGTGACATTAATGGCTTCTCTCGATCTTACATCTATATGGTTTCTGTAGAAGTTACTTTCTTTCGATGCTGCATCGAAGATTTTTGTCCATATTACATTGGTGGATTCTTCGATCTCACATCGATGGTTTCTTTGGATGTTACATTGATGGTTTTCTTGGATCTGATATCTATGGTTCCTTTCGATGTTACATCCATGATTTCTTTCGATGTAACATCGATGTAAAAACGTTTGTCCTGCATGAAACTTTCTCAACAAAGATTTCGGTAAACGGAGAGAATTGATAGGAATGGTCTTTTCTATCAATGAAATCATTATAATTTATTTTAACTCCGGAATTTTAAATTATTTTTAATCATAATAATAATAAGAATGAGAACTGTTCAGAATTCAATCATTTCATCCAAATCCTCTACATTTTCATTGTCTTGTAATTGAATAAGAAATTTTCGGAAAATCTGTCCGCGACCAGTAGAATGTGTTGAAATGGAACATAGGAGTGACCGGATTTTTTCAAAATAGACGTGGAAAACTTGGGAATGTCATGGAATTTTTGAAGGAGCCTTCTGTAGCGAGCCCAGATGTAACCAAACTCCCAGTTGTAATAAACCGGAATGAACAAGTATGATAAGTTTAATTTGATATGTAATCTGGGACTAGTAAAATTGCATGGTATTTAGATTCTTCTCCTTGTGCATTTTTTTGCCGGGTTGCTAATTTTTCAAATGTTAGGTATACCAGATAAATTTGCAGGATGCTGCTACTAATTTTGCCTGATGGCGTACATTTACGTGCAGTTTCAACCTACGCTTTCGCAGAGTCCAATTTAATTACTTTTCTCCGATTTAATTTGCGCATTGTTACGCTACTGATTTGAGGCTTTTGTTTTCTATTCAGCGGGTAATTCCGGGTTACTAAAACTCGTTAACTCGAGGAAAACGAGCTTTACGTCGATAGTTGTTAGCGGGCTCGAGTGCCTCGTCTTTTGGAGAAAATGCTACCGCAATATACATAGATATAGCTTTAAGTCTTTTGCTGATTCAGTTTCCAGCTTCTTTTACTATAAAATCTTTATTCGTTTAATACGTTCATAAAAATCTCCAACGTATAGTTGCGTTATGGATTTAACTAATTAGGTACTTTTCCTAATTTATTCTAATTTTTATTGCACTGAGTTCTTTTTTGTTTAACTTGCAACATTGATAATTCTACATTTTTCATCTTATTTATTTTTCCAAGTTCTTATTCAGATAAATTCTATTATTCCTAATTCTTCTCGGTTCAAATTTCCATTTGTCATAATATCTGTTTATCCGAATTATCATTGGACAATATTTTCCACGGTTCGGTTGACATTATTTTAACCCAAAGAAACGAACACCAAGCATCATTTTTTGCAAAACTTGTTTGGAAAATACTCTCTTCATATTTTTTAATTTCATGCTGTTTTTTTGAAAGAGTTTATTTTTTTCTTTCAAGAGGTTGAAATTATGTTTTCTCAGTGTTCCTCAGTGTTTCCTCAGGTTTCCCGCGAAATGAACAATGATTTCTGATTGCATCAAAATCTCAAACAATACAACTTATTATTAACTGATGATTTGGAAATTGTGTGAGAAGAAATATTTCAAATCTAGAAATAATTAATTCAACATTTTTCTGGGAACATAAATAAACTCTCGTCTAAAACTGTGAAAACACAATTTCCACATTTAAAAATCGGAAAATTAAGTTTTGTATGAGAAGGAAGCGTGATTTTGAAGTATTAAGGATGTCTTTTTGCAACCTCGCTTCGTTTTCGAAAGAATTTCAAAAAATATTTTTGTAAGAACCGTCCGGAAGAGGATTTTTTATATTATGGAAGAATAGTTGCAAGACATTACGAATACAAAATCCAGAAAAAATTTGTCGGTTTCCGCACCTGTTCTAAAAATAATAGAGTGAAATTCATTGAAAATCCTGAATTAATAAATTTTAATTTCGTGCTATTATTTTGCGGCCAGATGTTCTTAAGGTGTAATTAAATTTTTTTGAAGTGGCAATTCGGCGAAGTGGAAATTACAAGAGGTTTAATAGTCCGATTTTTTTGTGTAAACAAGGTTGGAAGATTGCAAGATTGCATGGGATTCAAAGAGATTCCACGGCTTATAAGCAATTCATTATGTAGGAAAGGATTAATTGGATAATTCAGCTTTGGAATAAATAATATACGAATATGAAAGGAATTAGTACTTGAAATTTCGTTGATATCCATGAAAATGCTTTGGGTTCTGTTCAAATTTCTTGATACCTTTAGAAATATTTTTACATTCATCATCGTCTTTGAAACATATGGAAATCCATAGAAATCCCTTGAAATTCCTATCGAATCCCCCAAATTCTTTGAAATATCTGTAGGTCCTATAAATCCCATCAATCTATCTTGTGAAATTCTTTTGGTATCCTCCAAATTGGTCATCCCAAGAATCCTCATGACATCCCTTGCAATTTTCCGAATCCCTTGAAATCGTTTGGAATCTTTGGAAATGGAGTAATTAAAATTTTTTGACATTTTTCCGTTCCATTATATTCCTTGCAATTCTAGATTTCTCACGAATTTTGTAGAATAGGCCTTCGGAAACTACACTTGTGCTAATTCTCCAAAACAACCGGAATATATTTTCTTCGTGTCAAAAGTGACGTGTGTGCATCGACTCGTGGATGGGAACACAGGTTATGTTTGAATTCATTCGAATAAGATTTTAATAAAATTGAGTTTACAGAGTCTTGGCGAAAGCATATTTTATTATTGGTTAAATAGTTATTTCTGTAAATTATCATTTTGATTCAATTGACTTGAAACTGACGAAACGTTATTCCTTTGCTGACACGCACCAGTCCGCCATCAATCAATTATCATTTTGTTTTTTCTTCGGTAAGGTTAGTTCATGTCGATTGCACTGGAAAAACAACTCCATCGGAATGCCCATTCGGGGAGGCTTTTACGCTCGTACGCTGTATTTAAGAACCCAGGGTAGGGTTATTTAAAGGCTCTGACTCGTAAAGCTCTTGTCTTTGCCGTAGTTTCTTGGAGATCCCGCACTTTTTTTACTCTTTCAAATTAAATCCCTGCTTGCCCACTCGTAATCTCTTCTTTCAGAGACTTTCTTTTTCGTTACATCCCTTTCTTTCAAAATCTCTGAATCTCTAAATTTATCGCAGAAAGCTTCCTGAATTCTCGAAAAAATAGTTGAACCATGGAGGATAAGCGCGGGAGCATTATTGTTGCGACGAAATGTTATTGACATTTGTGTCAATGTCTTGTCGGCTCTACCTGTGCAGAAAGATTTCTGGTGCAAAATCTCGTGAGGATCATATTATGCAAACGGGGGCGGAACTGGAAAACGCGGTTCGCGTCGAATCCTTTCACAGAATATATGTTGGACTTTCTATCAGCTATATAACTTTTGCGAGGAACAACGTTTCAAATGCCAATATCCTCCCAGCATGTGTATGGTATATCCGTTGTTGAGTGTCGTAAACTTTGAGAATTTGACGTTTGACTACAATTTCGTTTTTTTATTATTTCTAGACACCAAAAATAAAGGAGCCTGAAAGAAAACGTTTTGTATTCTCTTCCGGCTTACTTTGCCATGTTTTTGAATTTATCTTCCAGAGAGTGGAGTGTCCAACCTTATTTTTCAAGAGGAATCACATGATCATATGCATGAGGGCCAAAAGGGATTGTCACCAGGGTGTTTACTTGACCAGAAGTTGGGGAAAGCGGGAATTTTGTTTACTGGGAAGATGCACTCTAATGTACACTCGGATCGCGCGATTTGTCCAGCCTTGGTAGTACAGTCAATTTTTTCTACAACTTTCCTCATAAAGTCGACATGCTGCGATGAAAAGGGCAATTAATAGATGGCGCTTAAGTACCAAAAAGAGCGTTTTCTCGTTTTTTGTCAGATAAAAAAATTTTTTTTGCAAAACTGTCAATAAGAAAGTTGTTTGGCTAAAAAACCTACAAAATTCATATGAAAACTTCTCTTTTCTGACTTACCGTTCACGAGTTATAGCGTGACAAACTTGTCACCGTAGATTTCCCATTGTTTCCAACGGGGGCGACGTTAGTGTGGGTAGATAATAAATCATTATTTCAGACTGAATAAATCAATTTTTTTGTGAATAGGACTTTCAAATTAGTGAGTTTTAGTGAGTTTTAGTGAGTTATTAGTGAGTTTAGTGACTTTCAAATTAGTGAATTAGTTTTTTAAATTTTAAATCAAACGAGCTGTACAAAAATGCGATAATAATTGTTGTTGAGCGTGCATCATAGAAAATACGTGTAAGTGTTTATTATTCCATAGAATCTTGGCTTGATAAAAAAATGCTTCATCCATGCCAATTTATATTTTATTACAAAACGAAACAGTTTTGCGAAGAAAATTTTTTTTCTGTGCAAAAAAGCGAGGAAACGCTTTTTCGGTACTTTAACGCCATCTATTAATTGCACTTTTCATCGCAGCATGTCGATTCAATGAGGAAAATTGTAGAAAACATTGCCCCCAACATTTTTTGTTCTCACAAATTTTCCAAAAAGCGTACCATTTCCGAGATATATCAAATCCAAAAACTTTTTGAGTTTTCTCAAAAACCCGCCCCTAACGATCCCGCATTTTTCAGATTATGTATGTATGTATTTAATCTCTTCCCATTTACGGGTTTGAGGGCCTCCGTTCCCTTTACAATAGGTTACATAACT